>JARHVA010003289.1:390000-642500 GCA_037957365.1 Torreya grandis
TGAAAATCATGAATTTGAAGAGTTAGATAAAATATTTGATCTACCCATGAGGCCTTTTATCCACCTTATTACTCTTTTCCACATTCACTATCTACACATAACCCAATACATACCTATTGGAGCCATTGTTGACATCATGTTGAGGGGAGTAAAGAAATATATGGTTCCAACATCTTAGGATTGATACAAATGTATTGGCATGTCTGATGAAAGAATACAAGGTTCATAGTCTCCATACTACTTATATTCAATTACTATTTGTGTACCAAATACCCACCTACAAGTGGCTAAACAAGGTACTAAGATACTTATGGATAGGTTAAAACAACTTGATACCTAATTAAGTTCTTAATATGATAATTAAGACTTGATAATCCCATACAAAATGTCAAAAGGGCAAAAATAAGTGTGAAACCTTATTGAGGAGACAAAGAACTGAGTTCAAGGAAGCTTTCCCTAGAAAGCCAAAATAGATCTCCAGGGGTTTTTTGTGAACCCCTCAAAACATGTTTCCCAAGTCTTTCAAATCCTCTAATTAAATGAGTCTTGTATCCCCTAGTATGGATAAGGGATATGCCAAGAAGGGAGGTAAAATAGTGAATTGAAATAGGTTGTTTGAAGCCTCAAATATGCCCTCAAAAACATTGAAATACTTCATTAACATCTACAAGTTTGAATTTGTAGATGGTCTTTTGACATATCAAGAATAAAATGGGATAAAAAATCATGGCTAGGATAATTCAACTAATTAAATTATATGCAAATGGCATAGAGACTATCACTATAATTTTGATTAATGATTTTCAAACTTCATGAGTGTCTAAAGGTGTCCCTTGTATGGAAAAATCCATACCTATAGCAGTCAAAAGTAAGGTTTCTCATTCTAAGCAAGAGAACATAGTTTGTGAATCCCAAGAGTAGTCAAGTGATTTTAATGTGTGATAGTATATTATATGGTTCTCATACTCCATGAAGATCCTCTAAACATCATGAACAAACTCATTTGAATAAATCCACAGCTACATGGTTCAGATACAACAAAGTATCTCAATTTATAGGTAGTGAGCTAACATGAGTGTTTAGGTGTGATTATAAGACACTTAAACTAATAATAGGAAGATAATAATGTTGTGTGACATAAATGGGGTTCAAGTATAATCTTTTAACACCATGGACAATCTAAATAGAGGTTATATGCACCTACAACAAGGTCCTACAGCAGGGTTATCTTACTTATGTATAAAAAATTTAGTTTATGAACCCAATGAACTTATAAGGTGAGTTTAATCCATAATATGTTATCAAATGTTCCTAATTGTTTAAATTGATATTATTTTCATATCATACTCTAAGTCTAAATAGATAGATGCATCTACAATAGGGTCTTGAGGGTAGGTTATCCCAATCAAACCAATGACCCTAACTTGATGCCTAATTGGTCATTTCAGACTCTACATAAGTGAATGATAGATCATATACGTAAATTTTTACATTAATGGATTCATGGTAATTCCACACATACCATTATCAACCTCATTTGAAGCATAGTAACTTACAGGCAAGGTCAATGGGTAGGGTTTCTCAATCAAGTGTGTAGATACTCAATTTTGAGGATGAAAAGTGAATAGTCAGGGTTAAACAAAACTTATACCTTATGTAATAACATGTAATCACCTAAAATAAATTCATGGTGACCTAATAATCTCCAAAAATGATAATATACACCTACCCAGACCTCTCTTAAATGCCTATGTGCAACTACATCCACTATGTTGTAGTCTTAAACATGAAGGTGTTTAGGGGAAAAGAGAGATTTTGTAATAAAATTTAGATGATTCATGATTTATTGATTAATTTTTTACACACACTCCAAGTACCCTTCAATATTTTCATCCTCTCTTCCTATTGGCTAAGGCTATTAGTCTATACAATGAGCTAAGAAACCTCTTTACTCAATAGATGAACACGAGGGATGTAAATAAGAGAAATGTTTTGGCATAAATACCAATATTTATTATCATTAATTATATATGGGTAACATTTTTAAGAATAATATAATAATTGGTTTAGCATGGAAGGGTTACTCTTAGGAGGATTTGAAGAAAAGGCAAAAAAATAAGCTTTTTAGATGCCTTTTTTGAGTATTTGGAGCTGGTTAGACACCTAAACCAAAGAATAAAGATAAACCATTTGGTAAAAATAATCAGAAATAATTTTAAAAACTCCCATAATACTCACATTCCCTTTGGGATGATGGATATACCTCATTTTTTGGTCTTAGAGGTCAGCCAATCTAGGAAAATTAGGCTTTAACAAAGCAATCTAGCGAGTACAAAATGGGCAAAGGGATTGATATGGAGCTTTGAGAACCTTATAAAACATATAAAGAGTTTTATGTAAGGAAATTATATTCTAAGGAATAATAATACAGCTCAAACCACTTAATATGACCCAAATACCCTTGCACACAGTACAACTGGGCAAACTTTCACTAGGCCTAGTTAGTGAATGAGAGAAAAGGAAGAAGAGGAGTGATTGGGAGGATGTGTGGTGATAATAAAATTTTTAATGAAACATTTATAATAATTATATACCATCCCAATCATGAAATATTATTTTAGGTTGCTCAAACTTGCAAAGTACATGTTAAACCCTTTAGGCCTTCAAGGGACCAAAAACCAATTGGGTGGTCCATATTCTCTTATAACTCTTGGAGGGTTATATAATTGATTGAAACATGTTGAATAGGTGTAAATATAAATTTTTAAACTTTTATTATGTAGAGGAATCTACAAGAAAGCTAATTTTATCTTAAAGAGAGCCCAAGCAGGCAAAAAAGGTAGAAACAAGCTCGATGGGGTGACTTAAAATGTTCATAGCTCTTATGAGAGTTTACATGAGAAAAAAATTAATTGGGATGGGTTATAAGGGTCCCTTGGCATCATGTTTTTGGCATTTAGTGATAGGTCCAATGTCAAATCTTAAGACAAAAAACTGCCTAAAACCCTACTAAACCATCAGTCATGACATAATGGAGAAAACAAACTTGGAAAGATATTATAATGAAATAGTTTGGAAATGAAATATATTACACCATCCGCAAGAATTCCTTGGGATATCTCCCACCAAGATGACATGTATGGAATTATATGGATAGGTTATAAAATAGGGTATTTTTGACCTTTTTTATGTTTTATGGGTTCTAGGAGGTTTTAAAAGATTAAATAAATTTTGAAGGAAGGATATATACTTTTTATAACCCCTCATGGTCATTTAATTCTTTGGAAAGTCTTCTAAGTTTTCAAATAATAGCCTTCATCTCAGCTAGTCAAAACTAGCATAGTAGACACAAGGGTGAGAAGGGTGAAAACTCTAAATGTGAGCCTTTTTAAGGTGTACCTAAGTATTATAAGAATATTATATTCTTTCCAAGTGTCATTCACTCCCTCCCATGGATTTTCATCGAGAGGTGAAGCTAATTTTGAAGGTGATTGAAAAAGGAGTTTTTTAAACTTTAGGAAGAGATGGCTTCCTTCCAAGAGTTTTTAGATCAGTGGGAATTCAAAAAATGTATGTAGATGCATGATTAAAATGCTTACCTCTCATTCCAATCATTATACTTATCCCTAATATTTTTTGGATGTTCAAACATGTTCAAATTATGAAGGTAGTTTTCTGAGCCAAGACTAAGAGTTTTATGCCACTTTTCATAAGTTTCATGACTTGTATGGACACCTAGTCCTCATAAAATTTCATGGTTATTTTCATACCTCTTTCTCATTTAATTTTAACCCCTTTTTGTATATTTACAAGTTTCCAAGTGACCTTTGGATTTCCCTTGTCTTGATCTTCTCTCAAAGGCTATAAATATTGACTCTTTTGACTCTTTTAGTAGCCTCCATTAGTTAACAATGAAATCCTAGAAAATTTTGTACTTGAACGACTCTTGAAGAAATTAATAACTGATTTTTCATACTTAATATTTTACAATTTATATTTATTTCAATCTTGTTGGTCTTTTGTAGTAGAAGATCATATTTTCTAGAATGTTATCCCTAATTATTCACCAAGTGTGCAGAAGATTAATTGCTACATGTCTTTGTTAATGTTACTTTATAAGTGTATGAGTGTCTTAGAATTGTTCCATGAATATATTATATAAGTGAATCATCCATAACCCTCCTAATCATAAAAATACCTCTTGAACCTAGCATATGAAACATTGATGTGACAATCCATCTTGAGTTTTGAGTTTTGTGTGAAAGAAACTTTGTTGATCTCTAAGTAGTATAAGTTTAGTCAATAGGAGGAAATTAAATATTGGCGAATCACCTTTAGATTTCTTAGTTTTTCCACTTAACCCTTTTCATGCAAATTTGATAGGTAAGAGAGTGTTTCAAATAGTGCATTAAGGGAACTAGCCCTTCTAGAGATTCATCTCACAAAATTATTACACACAACAAGAGAGATGTTTCCATTAGGCCACTTTGACGAGGAGATCTAGACATCTTCTCAAGGGGTGAAAATCTAAGTGGCAATAGTTTATGGAATGCCCAATGGGATTCTAATTCCTATAAGATTATCCATGATTGGTGATGGTCTTGGCATAGCTGCAGATATAAGAAAATCTACATTTAGTACCTAGAGACTCCACTAAAGTTTTCAACATTTTGGTTGCTAATTACTCCCTAATTTCCATGCCAATGGTTACCACTAGGTCTACTACTAAAGCTATACCCTTTAAGTTTGTTTAATTTCCTTTATATTCTATCAAAAGGTTTAGGTTTGTGAATACTCATCCTTATTCAAGAGAGTTGGTGTTTAAGAATCCCAAGTTCCTACTAAGTTCAACCTCTAATACCCATAGTATACATTCCAAGATGATTATAAACCAACCTTTTGTACCTTTTACTAGATCATCTACTTTGAATCTTGCCCAATATGACCAAATCCTTGGAGCGGCCCCTAAGACTGTTCCATATTTTAGTGGAGAAGGTCCTATTACTCCCATTGAGCATACATCAAAAAATTCTTAAATATCCTAATATCACTTAATATAATGTGGCTATTAGTTTATTGAAATTATATTTCAAAGGGAAGGCCTTAGATTGGTATGGGACTCTACTTGAAAATTCTATTGGTTTATGGGATGAACTAGGAGATTTATTGACGAAGAGGTTTGGAGACAAGAGTGATCTTCTATCACTAGCTGAGCAATTGACCACTACCAAGAGGGCACCACAAGAGTTTATGCAAGATTTTAACACTAGATTTAAAAAAACATGAGATATGATCCCAATCCTTGTGAGACCTACTCCAAATTATGCCTTCTTGTACTATCTAAAAGCATTGAATAGTGATGTATCCATGAAGATTCAATCCATGGGTGGGAATACACTAATTTCTACCTATCATATAGCCATCAATTCTGAGAATTATATTTTTCAAGTATGGAAGATTGTTCTTAAGCCACCAATTCCATTGTTCCCTGATTTGCAGCCCCCCAGTCAAGTTGCATACCTACATTGGTTCCTTTGCCAAGTCAATAAAAGTTTACCATTATCCACACCAATGAGATTCATGAAGTCAAGAGTTTTTTCCAATGTGTTACTAATGAATTTGTTTCCATCAAAAGCTAACAAGCTCAAATTTATAATCCATACCAATCCTACAATTAGTTTAGGCATACAAATAGGCCTTTTTTTCAAGGTAATAATCAAGGACAAGGTAAAATCACTCAATCTAGACCTTATCAAAGTTATATTCCTAATGAATCATCATCTTCAAAATATCTTGTTCCCACTACAAATATCTTTGTTCAATAATAACCATGTTATCCCTCCTATGACCAAAATCAAGGCCAAGTTACTTATGCCAATGAAATGCCTAGTCAAGACATGACAATGCAAGGTAATCAAGCATCTCAAGTTTCCACTTTTGATGTGCCAATGAAAAGTGAAATGCAAATTGGAATGGATAATGGTAAAACAAAATCTGATTCTACTCTCATAAATCATTTGGATGGAGTTTTTTGTTCCATCAAGCATTTGGGAAATATAATCAACGTGAATACTAGTGTATCCTCTAACACTAGGTCTAAGAAGAGGGTTGTTGAAGAGACACAAGGGGATAATCAGAGACATATTATGATTCACACATCATCTCCAATAGTGGTTGGGTCTAACTCAGCCCCTAAGGTACAATAAAATTATAAGTTTCAAAATGTAAGTCCTATTCTTACACATCCACCTTCACAAACTACACCACAAGGTACTAGTGCTTCTAAAGAGTCTCTCAAGGTGAGAAATATTTATATCAATTTTTTGGATCAGATGAAGAAGTTACATATGAATATTTAATATCGGGATTCATTAACAATATCAGGATAAAAGGACTTACAAGGACTAGGTAAGCAAGCTAGATCAGTTAGAAATGAGAATGTTGTCTTAATGAATAAAACTTAGCCCATTGATGGATAAATGAAGAATACTGATAAGACTCCTTTTTAACTATCCTTGATTATTGGTGATTTCTTAGTTTATAATTTCATCATAGATAGTGGGGCTAGTACTTTAGCTATGCTCAAGTGTATAGTGGATAAACTAGGCCTCAAGTATGAACCAATGGCTAAAGGAGTTTTACAATTGGATGGATCACCAATAAGACCTTGGGAGTGGTCAAGGATTTGAATCTAATTTTACATGCTTGTCCCACTTTTTATGATGTGTTTGTGGTAGATTTACCCCCATACTTTTATTTTTGTTTGTCAAGAGATTTTATAGCTAAGATAGGTGGGTACTTCATAGCCAACTGGTCTTATATGGTTTATAAGATAAAGTATGTTACTAAGGTGAATATTGAATAAGATCCTATAAATAAAAATCACTTAGAGCCTTACATACCTACGGTGGCAAATGTTAATTATGCCATTATTGATGATTAATAATTTCACATAGATCAATCTCCAACATCTTCTCTTGAAGGAGTTTTTGATTTGTATTTAGATGAATCATGAGATGAACATTATGAGCATGATCCTTACAAATTCATAGAGGAAGTTGGTCTTTGAGTGTATTGCATTCATGAGGAGGATTATTTTATCCTAAACTTGATGAATCAAAGTGAAGATATGGGTGTTTATGCCAGGTATTCTTTGATGGATCTAGAAGAAAAGTTAGGGTAGGTGGTGGAGCAATGTTGGTTTCCCCATCCAAGGAAAGTTACTATTCCACTTTAATATTTCACTTATCTTGTACTTGTAATGTGGTAGAATATGAGGCCCTCATTTATGGCCTTGAGTGGGCTAGGAAAAGAGGTGTGAAAGAGTTACACGTGTATGGTGATAGTGAGTTGATTATGAATCAAGTAAGAGGCCAAAAATGTGGCTAAGAATTCTTTACTTAAGTCCTATAAACATAGATTTTAGGATATTCTGGAGGATTTATAAGCCTTCAAAATCCAATCCATCCCAAGGGAAGACAATAAACATGTTGATAGGTTAGCAGTAATTGGAGCTCAATTTGATGTTATAAAGGGGATAAGAGGAGATAATAACCAGCCATATCTCAAGCTGATTGCAAGGCCATCTATACTTGATAATGTCACTAATTAGAAATTATTTGATAATGACCAACAAATATCACTTTTTATTCAAGAGGATGTTGATTTTTCTTCCAAGAATCAATCCAAACTACAACAACAATATGGAGGGTAGATTATACAATTGAAGTTGAACAAGCTCCCTAAAGATTTAGTCACATTTAACTGTATCTTCAATGATGATGATCAGTTAAAGAAAGATAAAGTAAGCATGTCTGCTAAGCAATACAAATATGATAAAGTACAAATATTCAAGGATAAGTTTCTTGAACTTGGGAATGTATGTACTAGTGAAGAAAAACATGCTTTTATTGAGTTATACAAGGAGTTTTTTGAGGCCTTTGTATGGGAATATAATGTGTTGAAGGGCTTTAATCTAAACTTAGCTCAACATACCATAGAGCTAGATTATAATTCTAAGCATATCAAGCAAGACAAATGCCAATCAATCTTAATATTGAGCCTCTCATGAAGAACAAGCTTACTAAATTGATTGAATCCAAAATCATTTTTCCTATTAAACATTCATTTTGGTTGGCAAACTTAGTCCTTGTTAGGAATAATTATAGGTAAATCAGGTTATGTGTTGATTTTAGGGACTTGAATAGATTTTACTTGAAGGACCATTATCCTCTTCCTTCCATGGAGCAAAGTTTTCAATTTGTGGAAGGTAGTGAAAGGTTTTCTCTCCTTGATGGGTACTTTGGGTATAATCAGATTTTTTTGGAAGAAAGTGATCAATATAAGACAATCTTTCCTACTAAATGGGGTACATATGCTTATAGGAAAATACCTCTTGTCTTGTCTAATGTTGGAGCTACATTTTAACATGTAATGGATATGGTTTTCTAAAGACTAATAAATGACATTGTGTTGGTATATCTTGTTGATATCAAATTTTTTTCTAAGGATGCAAAGGATCACTTGAATCACCTTAAGAAGATTTTTGAGAGATGTAGAGATTTTGTAATATCTCTTAACTTGAATAAGTTTGTGTTTATTATCCATGAATGAAATACTTTAGGACACACTATCTCAAATAAGGCCCTATCCATAGATCTTAGAAGGGTAAGTGAAATTTTAGCATTGGCTTTGCCCAAACACAAGAAAGGTTTACAAAGTGTATTTGAGAAAATAAATTTCATAAGGAGGTTCATTCTTGGTTTTGATAATTTATTCAATCCTCTAGCATCTATGCTAAGTAAATATGAAGTGTTCACTTAGACAAGAAGAAATAAAGAGATTTTTGAAGATATTAAACAAGACATTGCTCAAGCTCCAACTCTTGAAAGTCCTAATTTCTCAAAGGATTTCAACTTGTATACCTTTGAAAATGATGAGGTAATCTCTGCAATGCTTACTCAATCAAATGAAGAAAACTTGGAGTAACATGTTGCCTTCTTTAATCATAGTTTGGAAAGCTATGAGGTATGATAGACCTATGTTGATAATAAAGTACTTTCAATTGTTATAAGTCTAAAGAAGTTAAGACACATGTTATCTAATAACAATATTCACCTATTGGTACCTCATCCTAGTGTCAAATATTTCCTTTTGAGAAGATATTTGAGTGAAAAACGGCTAGTTGGATCACAAAAGTGATGGAGTATGATGTTGAAATCAAGACAACCAATCTAGTGAAAGGGAAGGGGTTATGTGAGAATCTTGATTAAAAATTGAAAAAATAAAAGGAGGTTGTTTTATCACTTCATGATGACCCTATGACAATTGTATATTCATCCATGAGAAGTTGGACACAAGATATGATCTATTTTCTTTAAATCAGTGAGTGTCCACAAGTCCTAGATAGAGATAAAATAAGGTAATTTACATTACAATATATTCCTTATGTGATTATTGATGGGGTGTTGTTTAGGAAATATTTATCAAGTGTGTTATTTAGGTGTGTTGAATCATATCAGGTTGAGAAAATATTACTTGAGTTTCATGATGGACCAGTTGATGATCACTTTGCTCCAAGAACCACAATTGCTAAGACTATGAGAGTTGGATACTTTTGGCATAGTTTGTTCATGGATACCCATGATTTGGTAAGGAAGTGTTAAAAATTTTCTCTCTTTGATGGTAATCAAAATCTTTCATCCTTTCCCCTTCATCAAATACAAGTTGAGCAACCTTTAATGCTACGGGGTCTAGATTTCATAGGCCTAATCAACCCACCTTCTATTGCTAGTCCTAGGTGGGTGTTGACTTCTAAATATTAGTTTACAACATCGGTAGAGGATGTAGCTCTCAAGGAATAAAATTAAAGTTTATTTTGAGACTTATATGAAGGCATAGTGTTAAGGTTTGGGTCTCCTTCAACAATAATTTTAGACAATGCATTGGCTTTTCTTGGGATGAAGACAAGTGAATGGGATTTCAAACATGGCATATATTCTAGTGATTCCTCAAAATATTATTCATAATGAAATATACTATCTAATTCCACCAATAATAATCTAATTAGGATCATGAAGAGGACAATGGAGGAAAACCATAAGACTTGGCATTTTAAGTTGAAGACAATTCTTTCGGCTAATAGGATCACCTCCAAGAGAGCAATTGGAAACTCAACATATAAACTTGTTTATGGGAAAGATGATATAATACCTATTTCAGTTGATCTACCATCCTTGGATCTCACTTATCAGCTAGAGTTGATGGAGAATGAAAGCAAGAAAGTTAGAATCCATGAGCTGATGGAGCTTGAAGAGATAAGAGATCAAGTTATGCAAACTATGAGATTTCACCAAGATCAAAACAAGAGATAATTTGAAAATAAATCCATGCAAATAATTTTCCAAGAAGGATACAATGTTATAAATTGGGATGAAGATAGGGCTAAACCTAGAAAACACACAGAGTTTGATGCTTTATGGAGTGGTCCTTATATTATCACCCAATGCAAGTAACACAATGTTTTCCAACTATCAAATTTTGATGGAGAGGAGATTCATATCCTATTCAATGGGATATATCTTAAACATTAATACTAAGTTTAACTCTTACATTTTTTTTATTTTCTTTGTTTTCTCGAAGTGTTTATGCACATGTGTGAGTCGTGTTTATCTCTTCCTTTATCTTGTGTTTGATTGGTGTGTTGTGCTTATTTTGTGTGTGTTTTAGGAAATTATTTTATATTTTTATTCAATAAATCATTTACTCCATTGGGTCATGATAGGATAAGGCTACTGGTCCCTAGTATATCATGCATACTACCCTTATGAATCACCAATTTGTTGACCAAATTTGACTTTAGGTCAAATTTGGACCCCTATAGGTAAAAACTTTGTCTTTAGATATTAAATGGGTCTAAATATTTTTAATAAGATATATTATTGTTAAATTTATGTTATATAATGTATTTATAGCCTTAGTCATGGTTTTATTAGCCTATTTGTCATTTTAGGTCATTTAATGTGCTTTTAAGGGTCATTAATGCAAGTGGCACATTTCGCAAGGTGTAAAGATGTCCATTATTATTATAATAATATAATAAGTAATTTTAAATATTATTTATGTTATTTACATCATAGTATTATAGGTTCCTTAACTAAAATCCAAAAAGAAACCAAAAAATGGAGAAAATGGCACTTGTACAACCCATGGGGAAGTGCACCATATGGGATAAAACCTTGGAGTGCCTATTCATATTCTTAAAACTCATTTATAAAATTTTTTTTACTCTTGAAATGTCATTTTAATTACAAAACTATTCTAATTCTTTTTAACATTTCTAGACACACAAAAGTAACCTTTAATTTTTTGCTTGGTACAGATAGTTAAAGAGGTTTTAGGACAAATTATTTTTGGAGGTTGTAGTAAACTTAGAGAGATTCATTTTCATATAAATATTTTTAATAATGGTGGTTTTTTCTTCATAAACCATCCTCATGAAGTTGACTATACTTTTTTTCTAGCTATTTATTTCACCCCATAGGTTTTGCCCAATTTCAATCAAATCCATAAAAACCAATTCATGATGTTGAATAAAAGGGATGTTGGATAAATTATAAAATTGTCTCCATTCTTAATTTCATGTTTAATAATTTTTTGATGTTAAAATTAGTCCATGCTACAAGAAGGTGTCACCATGTGTAGTCTTAGTCAAAATTCCTCTTGTTTGTTGAGTGTTTATTTCTTGTAGAGGTCTTATGTAGTTGGTAAATGATGTTACATAGGTCTCATGGTCACATGACTACCTCCTTCCATGTTTTGGTTTCATCATCTCATGTCTTGGGTAGCTTGCAATCTTATCATTCTCCATTTTCGACTCCATGCCTAACCTCAGTTGTAGTCACCTATATGGGCTTGTCCATCTTGTTCCTAGAGTTGTATTCAGGGTGTATCAGTTGTCCAATCCATTAGGAGTTGAAGAAATTTCATGAAGATGTTTATAAAAGGTGCAAGTGTGATCTCAAGCCTATTCACCATGCTAAAATGGTCATGAGATGCATATTCCTACTTTATTCCAAAGGTGTGAAAGTGGTTTCACATTGGAAAAAATGTGTTTTAACTTTTTTGAAGTTTTTCTTGGTGAAAATCATGTATTTTAAGAGTTGGACAATAGGTTTGAGCTGCCCATGAGGCCTTTTATCCAACTTTCTAATTTTTTCCACATTCACTATCTACACATAGCCCAATACATACCTAAGCCATTGTTGATGTCATGTTGAGGGGAGTAAATCCTGATATGGTTCTAACCTCTTAAGATTGATACAAATGTATTGGCATGTTTTATGAAAGCATACAAGGTTCATAGTCATGGATAGTATTCATATTTATTATATTCAATTCACTATTTATGTACCAAATACCCACCTATAGGTGGCTAAACAGGGTACTAAGTTGCTTCTATAGAGAGTTTGAAACAAATTAATACCTACTTAAGGTCTTAATATGATAATAAAGCCTTGAAGTCCCATAAAAAGTGTCAAATGGGAAAAATAAGTGTGTAACCATGTTGAAGAGATAAGGAAATGTGTTTAAGGAAGCTTTCCCTAAAAGGCCAAAATAGAGCTCCAAGTGTTTTTTTGTGAACCCCTCATAACATGTTTCCCAAGGATTTCAAATCCTTTAATGAAATGAGTCTTGTATCCCCTAGTATGGATAAGGTATATACCATGAATGGAGGTAAAATAATGAATGGAAATAGGTTGTCTAAGGCCTCAAATATGCCTCCAAAAACACTAAAATATCTCATTAACATCTATAGCTCTGAAGTTGTAGGTGGTCTTTTGACATCTCAAGAATCAAATGGGAAAAAAAATCATGGATAGGATAGTTCAACTGATAAATTATATGCAAATGTCATGGAGACTATCACTATAAGGTTGATGCATTATTTTCAAGCTTCAAGAGTGTCTACAGTAGTCCCTTGTATGGAAAAATCTACAACTACAATAGTCAAAAGCAAGGTTTCTCATTCAAAGCAAGAGAACATAGTTTGTGAACAATAAGAGTAGTCAAGTGAGTTTAATATGTGAGAGGTTATGATAGGGTTATCATACTCTATGAGGAGCCTCTAAAGATCATGAACAAACTCATTTGAACAAATCCACACCTACAGGGTTTAGATATAGAAAAGTATCTCAGTCAATAGGCAATGAGCTAGCATGAGTGTTTAGTTGTGATTGTATAACACTTAAAATAGTTTTAGGAGGATAATAATTTTGTGTGACCTAATGGGGGGTTCAATTATAATCTTATAACACCATGGAGAAGCTAAATAGAGGCTATATGCACCTACAAACAAGGTCCTACAATAGGGGTGTCTCAGTCATTTATGGAAAGTTTAGTTTATGAACCCAAAGAACATATAAGGTGAGTGTAACACATAAGAGGTTATAAAATTGTCATTATTGGTTCAGTTTAGAGTCTTTTCATATCATAATATAAGCACAAATATATAGATGCATTTACAATAGGGTCTTGAGGGTAAGGTATCCTAGTCGAACCAGTGACCCTAACTTGATGCCTAATTGGTCCTTGAAGACTCTAAATATGTGAATGATAGATAATATAGGTAAATTGTGACCTAAATGGATTAAAGGTAATACCAAACATACCATGATCAATATTAATTTAATCATAGTAACATATAGGCAAGGTCAATAAGTAGGTTTTCTCAATCAAGTATGTAGATACTCAGTTTTTAGGATCAAAAGTGCATAGGTAGGGTTAAAGAGAATTTGTCCCTAATTAAATAACATGTAATCACCTCAATTAAAGTCATCATGACCTCATAATATCCAAACATGATAATATATAGTTACATATACCTCTCTTAAACCCTATGTGCACCTACAACCACCATGTTGCAATCTTGAACATGAAGGTGAGATAAATAGATGAAGGTATTTAGGGGAAGAAAGGGTTTGCATAAATTTAAGATGATTCATGATTGATTTATTAATTTTTTAAAAACACTCCAAGGCCCCTTAAACATTTTCATCCACTCTTCCTATTGGCCAAGGCTATCAATCCATACAATGAGCTAGGAAACCTCTTTGCTCAATAGATGAATACAAGGAATCTAAAGAGGAGAGATGTTTTGGAGTAAATACCAAGATTAATTAGCATGAATTAGATATTGGTAAAATTTTTAATAATAATATATTAATTTTTTTATCATGGAAGGGTCACTCTTAGGAGGATTTGAAGAAAAGGCAAGAAAACAAGCTTTTTAAATGCCTTTTTTGAGTATTTGGAGCTAGTTAGACACATAAACCAAAGAATCAAGCTAAAAATTTTGGTAAAAATAATTACCATGAATTTTTAAAAATCCTAAAATACCCAATTTTCCTTGGGGATGAGGGTTATACCTCATTTTTTTGTCTCATAGGTCAACCAATCTAGGAAAATTAGGGTTTAACAAAGAGAGCTAGTGAGTATAAAATGGGTAATGGGATTGATATGGAGATTTTATAACCTCAAGAAACATATAATGAGATATATGGAAGTATATTATATTATAAGTTAAACTAATTCAAGCTCATACCTCCCAAGATGACCCAAATAGCCATACACACAATCCAACTAGGCAAGCTTTCACTAGGCATAGTTAGTGAATGAGAGAAAAGGAAGAAGAGGATTGATTGGGAGGTTATGTGTTGATAATAAAAGTTTAAATAAAACATGATTAATCATGAGATATGAACTAAATCATGAAATATCAATTCAGGTATCTCAAGATTGGAAAGTACATGTTAAACGCTTTAGGCCTTCAAGGGACCAAGAACCAATTACGGTGTCCATATTCACTTATAACTCTTAAATGGATATATACTTAATTGAAAAATTTTGAGGAGGTGGAAATAAACGTGTTTTAACTTATATTATTATAATTAATATAAAATAAATGTAATTTTAGCTCAGAGAGAGCCTAAGCATGCAAAAAAGGTAGAAACAAGCTCAATGGGGTGACTTCAAACGTTCATATCTCTTCTGAGAGTTTTCATGGGAGAAAACAGAATTAGGAGGGGTTATAAATTTACCTTTGAATAAATTTTGTGGCATTTAGTGTCAAGTCAAATCTCAAAGCTTAATAAATAAAGCTTAAGTCTAAAAATTGCCTAAAGCCCTACTAAACCATCAGTCATCAACTGATGGAGAAAACAAGCTTGGAAAGATATCCTAATGGAATATTTTCTCAACTAAATATATTATAACATGTGTAATACTCCCTCAATATATCTTCCACCAAGATGATCTATATGGAATTGTACAGACAGGGTGAAAAAGAGGATATTTTTGACAAATTTTTTGTGTTTTGCAGGTTCTAGGAGGTTTCATAAGATGAAATAAAGTTTGGAGGAAGTATATATAATTTTTATAACCCATAATTATCATTTAATTCTTTTTAAAATATTATAAGTTTTCAAACAATAGCCTTCATCTCAAGCAGTCAAAACTGACATAGTGGACACAAGGGTGAGAAGGGTGAAAAATCTGAATGTGAGCCTGTTTAAGGTGTACCTGAGTATTATAAGGCCATGAATATTATTTAAAAGTTTAATTAACTCCCTCCCATGGATTACCATGGAAAAATAAATATAATTTTGAAGACAAGTGTGAGGGGTGATTGAAAAAGGAGTTTTTTTAGATTGTAGGCAGTGAAGGCTTCCTTCCAAGAGTTTATAGATGAGTAAGAATGTAACCAATGCATGAAAAGGCATGAAAAAAAAAATTATCTATAATTCGATAATAATACCTATACCTAGTTAGTTTTTGGATGTTCCAATTGGTTCAAATTATGAAGGTAGTTTTTTGAGCCAAGACTAGGAGTTTTATGCCACTTTTCATAAGTTTTATAACTTGTATGGACACTTGGTCCTCCTAACATTGCATGGTTCATTTCATACCTATTTATCATGAAATTTTAACCCATTTATTTATATTTACAATTGTCCAAGTGACCTTTGGACTTCCCTTGTGTTGCTCTTCTCTCAAAGGCTATAAATATTGACTCTTTTGGCTCTTTTTAGCAACCTACATTGGTTAATGGTGAAATCCTAGCCAATTTTGCACTTAAATGTATCTTGAAGAAATTAAATTTAAATGTTGTATAATTTAGTGTTAATGAAATCTTGTTGGTCTTGTGTAGTAGAAGATGATCTTTTCTAGCATGGTATCCCTGATTATTCACGAAGTGTGCGGAAGATTAATTGTTATAGGTATTTTTTAGTGTTATTTTATAAGTCTATCAGTGTCTTAGAATTTTTACATGATTTTATTCCATAAATTAATCATATATTACCATCCTAATAATAAAATTACCTCTCGAACCTAGCATATGAAACATTGATGTGACAATCCATCTTGAGTTGTGAGTTTTTTGTGAAAGAAAATTTGTTTAGCTCTAAGTAGTATAAGTCCACTAAATAGAATAAAATTTAATATTGTTGAATCACATTTAGTTTTCTTAGTTTTTATTCTTAACCCTTTTCATGCAAATTTCATAGGTAAGAGAGTGTTTGAAAGAGCGCATCAAGGGAACTAGCCCTTTTAGAGATTTATCTCACCAAATTATTACCCATAGAAAAAGAGATGTTTTCATTATACCACTTGGATGAGGAGAGCTAGGCATCTCCTCAAGGGGTGGAAATATAAGTGACAATAATTACTATATACCCTACTTAAGCTATGGTTACTCTATATCCTGACACAACTAACAACATGATAGCATAGATAAATGTGATAAGATAAAATAAAGGGTTATGTAAGCCACAAATAGGCCACCCATATCCATAGACCCACTATAGGCTAAGTTTGTATTAACACATTTACCTTCAAAAATTGTTGTCCATAATGTTAAAAAACCATGGATGTTAATTTAGGAATGTCTCATCCTCCCATATTGGATCCTTACTGGTAATATTCTTCGACTTGATCAAATACTCCTTAATATCTCTTATGCATAGCCTTTTATTATTTTTCTAAATGATATCATATAGTTCTAGTATGATGCTACCTTGATCATCTGATTCTTTTAAATTAATTTAGGTAAAAATTATCTATCCAATTACCTTATTCATGTTATAAACATGAAATATTGAATGAATAAGAGTAGACTGGGGTAGCTCTAGCTTGTATGTGACACTACCAATTTTCTATAGGATTTGATGAAGGACATTTTCTTAAGAGACTTTTTTTGTCTTTTTTTGTTTAGTCAAAGACATATGTTTATATGGTTGTAGGTGTACAAATACATAGTCATCCACTACAAAATATTTGTTATTATAATGTTGATATACTTGTTGCTTCATTCAATTTTATGTCATTACTAAATTATCTCTTACAATAGTTAATACCTTTTATTAGTGTTGAGTGTGATCTTGAATAGCTCAAACCTTTGGTTTTACATTAAAAGATGAGGTGATGGATGGAGGTTGGTACCTACATAATGCCAAAAATTGAGACAATTTAGAAGAGGTATGAAATGATGTGTTATACCACCATTATACTAGTGGAATCTAATGAACCCACCTTTCCTATTCATCCAATGCAAATCAATAATGATAACCATCTCAGCATTTTTTTATGACCTATATTTTCCCATTATATCAAGGATTATAGGATGATCTAAGATCCAAATGAGTACCCAAGCATGAGAATAAATTCATACATAAATTAGTGGTGAAGATAGGATCATAGTGACTTACTATGATCTTGGGGGTCCCATGTAGATTTTTAACTATATCCATAAAAGTATTAGCTACTATAGTGGATAAAAATGGTTGTGATAAAGCATAAAAATGGACATATTTTATGAGTATGTCCACTATTACCATGATACAAAATTTAAGTAGTCTTATGGTCGTATTAGACCACATACAAAATATTGAACAAGAGTACTCATTTTAAATGTCTTTAGAGATGAAGTTGTCTTATTGGTGAATTTTCATGTACCATCTTTGCATATTATGCAAAGTGGAAAATTATAAGATAAGGATTCCCTAAAATTTCACCTAAATGCTCTACTTCATTTGAATGAAACACACTTTCTTGCACACTGGACCCAAGGAGTTGAGAATTTAAAACATAATTCTTGGCATGATCGACATATTAAAACCAAATTTAATCATCCTAGTATGCATTTTCTAGTCTATGATCCAAAGTTTATGTGTCATTTAGGTAAACTATGAATTTGATGAAACTATTTGTTTATTGTTCATTTTATCCATCGAACAGGAACTTGCAAATTAAAAATGTTAAATGTCCAATAACTATCAAGCCATTTCAATGTTATTTAGCTCTATCCCTACCTTTCTATGTAATTATTTAATTTAGTAAATAATACATATGCCACTAGGTTAGTCTAGTACTTTATATCTTTTTCAATTAAGCATGGCATTGGTTGCATGCCTTTCATAATTTGTTTTACCCATTTTTGATACTCTTTTAGCATTTATCACATTATTTATTTTTATTTCTTAACATGAATTTGACTAAGATATTCCATGGAGGATAGTGCATAGATTCTAATGTGGGGTAGGTTTTAATTGTGTATAAGCTACTTAAGCTAGAGGTATGTAAAGTAAGCACACAAAAGGAGGCACGTAAAGGAAGTGCACAAGAGGAGGCATGAAAATGAAATAATAAAGAAGAGGTGCAAAAAGGATGTGCATAATTATTGGTGCATAACCTAGGAATACATAATGAAGATGGAAAAGGAAATAGCATTATGAATATGAATTAAAATAGATAGAGTAATTTTCCATGAATAAAATAGAAATTTTGAATTATTATAGTTGGAATGCACTCCAAGAAAGGTTCAAAGGATGGGATATGCATTTATTAATGATAGAGTGGTATAAATGGAAATCATGCCAAATGGACATTGAGGCATGCCATTTAAAGCATTAAATGGTTAAAGTGATGGACTCTACATGGAGGATTTAATGTGAAAATTTGGGATAGACTATAAATATCATGAGGCTTCCCATTTTCATTTTTTACTATTAAAAACTTGACAATTTTAGAGTTCAAATAAGCAAAAATAAGTGGTAAAGAAGGCATATACACAGTGCTCGCATTTATAAGATTAAATTAGAGATTGAGGTGATGGGAATTTAAGAAAATAGGAATGAAAACATTTCCATATAAGTAAGATAAAGAAAATTTGTAGATTATAGGCATTAAGTTTTCCATTAGAGGAGATTGAATCAGGAGGTCGAAGAGTTTTGTGTGTTTAACAAGGAATCAAAACATATCCTTTTGGAAGAATTGGTTGGCTATGCATTAACCTTCAGGGACTTTAATTAGTGATGCATCCAAAATATAAAGGTAAGAAAAGATATCCACTTCTAGTTATTCCCAAAGTAGAGTAATATGAAGGCACTAAAGAATGAAGTCATGTTTATTTATAATAGGAAGGATATAGTTAATATGATGCATGAGGTAAGGACCCCACAAAGCTAGCAAAAGAGACATCTAGTGGAAAGTCACTAGAAATGGAAAATATAATAAATAAGGTTTCTATAACACCACTACCTTATCCCATTTTGATTGAGGAAATACAATACCTAGAGATAATTATATGTGTGGATGATTAGGATTCTAAGGTTTCCACCTATCAGGTCCTTCATTATAATCATCACCAGACTAGAAAAAAAGTTGACTTGCAATGGAAATATCGATTAGATCAATATAAAAATAGGAATTAAATCACCTATGATATCATGATCTAATACTTACTAGAGGATGTAGGAGTGTTCCAACTCTTCTAACTACCATATTTTGAAAAACTAAGAAGGTGGTTCGCTTTATAATTTCATGAATTGATGAAGACTACCTCTATTTTGCTAGACACATAATGAGGATTAACCCTAAATGGATCAATAAATTTGATATTAGTATAGATATTCAAGATCAATAAATAATTGATAAAACAATGACAATGTTACAATATAAAAAAGAAGGCCATGCCATGTACATTACTAACCTAATAGATCCTTTAATTTAAATATATGTCCATTTGCCCATGAACAAACTAGGAAAAGTAAATAGGTGGGAGGAGGTGGATATGGCCCACCTATATGTCACCATTTAAATTTCCAAGGGAACAAATTATAATTACTTCTTATAATTTACTGTGAAAATTGAACAATATACTGAGAAGGCACATCATTTACCTAACCATAAGTTTCTTTGGGGTGCAATTTTATTGCTTCTAATTTTTTATGATATTTTTGTCACAGAGTATTTAGGTAAGGAACTAATGTGGATATATACACCAAAAATAAGGCTCAAACCAAAAGGATTAAACAATTCACATGCCCTAGAGCCATCACACCCTCCTACAAAGTAAAGATAAAGGGTTGGTCTAATGGCATAAGAGAGGCATTTAAGAATGAATGGTTCATACCAAATTAATTCCTTGAATAGATGTTAAATTATTATATGTTTTTTATAAACTAACATTATTCCCTCACATAAATATGGAAGGAAAGTAATGACAACTTGTCACCATGGCTCAAATTTCCTTATGCATTCACTACTAGATATTTTATTGACTCTATGAATTGCATTGAGGATGTGTGCCCTATAAATAATGATACATATAATATTAACATTGATATTAATAAAAATATTAATATTTACATCTATCTATGAGGCAAACACATATAGATTATAATGATACTGTTAATATTTATATTAACCCCTTTAAGATAGTAATATAAGGGAAAATCTAGATAATCTTTTATATGCTCAAGAACTAGAAGAGAACATCAAGAAGATAAAAAGTGGAAAAGGAATTGATCCCCCATTAACTTCACACATGCATCAAATAAAGGAAAAAAAGGGAGAATAGGAAAATACCAAATGCCACCAATTGAAGAAGGCATAAGAGGAATAGCCTAGGGCTAGGCCTAAATGACAAAGGTGAACCCCATTACCAACAAGAGCATAATGAATACCTTTAGAACAAAAATATTATTTTGATTCCCACCCATATACCTTTGTATAGGCTAATCATGAAACATCTTGAGTGGTGATTCTAAACATAGGTAAAGAATCTCTAAAAGTGAAATTTGCCAAGGAACCCACTCCTAAGCCCAACAAAGAATAACCTACTAAACCAAGTGAACAATAGCTTGCTACTGAGTATAAAATAGATATTGAAAGTATAAAAACTAAAGAATAAAATAAAGGGGAAGACCCTAGCATATAGGACCTTGGTGCTAGTACTAGTGAACAATGAGAAAAGAGCCTAAAGTTATTTATTTATAAAGTGAACTTCAAAACAGAAAGGAAACTATGCATGAGGCATAGTAACAATAATTGATAAATCAAAAACCTCCCATTCACACTACATTCCAATAGGACACTCTATAAACACAACTATATTTGTGGGATTACTTCTTCAAACATGAGTCCATAAAACAAAATCAATGTGAGATGTCTTTTTTGATGGAAGTATATCATGATGAAGGTTGTCTTAAGATTCTAGAGGCTAACATTGATATCAACCAAGTGGTGTTATATGTACTAGACATGGTTTTGGTAAATCCCATGATTTTTTCTCTAGCATAAGTAGGTGCATTCCTTATCAATATTTCCCTACAAGTTTCTAGGTAAAACATTCTCAATAGCCATGACATGGGCCAACTTCACTATAAACATCAGGAGGTCATCTAGGTATATTAGGAAGAGCATGAGATAAAGTGAAAGCTTGAAGAATAAATAGAATAAATCAAGAACTAATTATATGTCATAAAATCATCTCAACTTAGGACTTTATGCCTTTTTCAAATAATTTTGAGGAATGAGCTAGTGATTGTGGATGGTATTCCCATTACTGATGAAGCCATTAATAAAATGGAGATGCTCATGGATCTCTTGTTGAATAAATATAAAAACATAGTGGATCCTAAATAGGGAAAGCTATGGGACACTAAGCAGTTCACTAAAGCCATGGACATCTACCATGAATTTTTGAATAAACATAGCACCATTATTCTCATGGCCGATGGGTTTTTTAATCAACTTGGCACGACTAAGTAAAATTTTGGAATCATGAATTCTACTTGAGGAATAATAGTGCCAACAACTGGATGAGAATGTATTGAATATTAAGGATATGGATCAACATACAAAATTATTATAGGATGTTAAGGAACTGGACAAATAAATAAACACCCATTGATAGTAGTTGAATGCTAGTTTATTAACACTTCAAAGATAGTTTTTAGTGGAGTTTGGGGCCCTTGAGGATGTTTAATAAATTATAACTACTCAGATTGATATTTTGACAAATCAAACTAAAAATTTCCTTGAGGATCCCAAAGATATGAAAATATTGGAAGGCGAAGTGGAAGTTATTACTTCCAATCTTTAGATGGCTTAGTCACTCAAGTTCTAGGTGAGGTAGGCGTGCCTCAATTTTTTTTATCTAAGGAGACTTTGGCATAGTCGAAGATAGACTATTATTTTAGTCAAGAGTGATGTTAAATAGATTTTTTTTAATATATTCTAATTATTTTTTATCCATAAGCATATAATATTAAGGCTATGAGAAGAATGAAGAAGATTATGGTATGATAGAGAATGGTATAGAAGAGAAAAAGATGGAAAAATAACATAGGATCACTTGGCATAGATGGATGGGTTATGAAAGATAAGTAAATAGAGAATGAGAAACATAAGATGTAGGTATCATAAAAGTGCAAGGATAAGATAAGGGCACAAGAAGCAGAGGTATTTGTAAAGTAGTTCATGAAAGTATCAGAGATTAATGGGAGAAAGCATATAACACCATCTCACAAAGGACTAGGAACATGAAAGTAAATATATATCATAGCGAGAGTATATATGGGTTGTTTGGCCTATTTCTAAATGAAATTAAATTTAATGGCTTACCACAACTTCTTTTTTGTAAAATAGTTTTTGGCTTGTCATCTATAATGTATTAATGATAAAACTTGAGAAGGGGTTCACTTGTGTATAAATATCCCCTTAGATTTTTTAGAAAGGTTTTTTGAATGTATATGTGTTTTTATATCAAAATAGAGATCTAGAGATATTATGTACTGAATGAAGTACATTCATAATCTTATAAAATAAGATCAATAGAACTAATACTTTGCATATCTTGATGTGTTGAATATATTTATTATTAATTATGATTAAATATACTAGAGTACTTACAATTTTTGAATGCATAAAATAACTAAATCTATAATAACATTTATAGTAACCATTATTTAATGTGTTAAATCAATCACCTAACATTATTCCATCCACCATCACACGATAAAACCATCAAGAACTCATATAAGACACATGCTTGTAGGTGAGCATGCAAGATCACTCGCATGATATACTAGCATGTTAGCACATTGGTTTCTTTATTCATTTAGTCACATGTCTAGTACTTATTCATGCAAATGTTAAGGATTAATAAAAACCAACAATCTCTCTATGTGGGTTTTTTTGTATAATACTTGTGTTGATTTTAAGCTTCATGTAAATGATTTTTGAGGTATTTCATTACTTCATGATGATGGTTAATGAAATCAATTTCTTTTATAACTTTATTATATGTAGAAACCAAATCAATAAAAGTCATTTCATCATTTACATATAATTCTTTGAATGGGAACGTACCAAAGGACATAAGGTAAGTGGTATTGTAATAAAATTCTCCCAAAATTTTCCATTTGACCCATGCATTAAGTAAACCTCCACCCATTTGATTAATATTTGTGTTTGGACATCATTTTGAGGGTGGTAAATAGTGTTATGAATGAGTTAAATACTTTTCAATATGAATCACTCTTGCCAAAGATAGTTAAGAAACTTTTTATCCCTTTTACTAACAATACTATGTGGTAGTCAATGCAATATAAATACTTATTTATAAAATACTTCAGCCACTTGACGAGCTTTAAATACTAATGATATATTAAATAAGTGTGTAAACATTTTTAATTTATACACTATTGCGTAGATGCAATCTTTATCATTTACCTTGGGCAAACTTGTGATAAAGTCCATCGATACACTCTCTCATTTTTTACTAGGAAAGGGTAGAGGTTGAAGTAATCTTGATGAAACATCTTATTTCCCATTGTTGTATTGAATACACTTGCTAACATGATTGAGAACATATTTCTTAACACCTTTCCAATTTAATATTTTCTAAACTTGCTTATATGTCTTATAATACCTTGGGTTTCCTACTACTATCACATCATGCACTACTCTTAAAATCTTTTCCTTAATTGTATATTCAGGTACTAAAAGGACTCTATATTAATTCAAAATCAACTCATCACATATTTTATACCTGTCATCCTTTACCATTCCCTCAATAATGTTAGTATTAAAATCATTCTTTGCATATTCCATCGTAATAATGGCCTTCCAATCAATAGAAATAGAGAAAATATAATACATGATATATTTATTAGAAAGTGCATCAACTACAATATTTTTCTTCCCCTTAATGTATTCTATATAAAAAATTATAGGATTGTATCTCAATCACCTATTTTTGTTGTATATCATTTAAATATTTTTTCCAAATAATAATTTTAAACTATATGGTTGGTTTTAACAACAAACTTGCCACATACCAAATGTTGTTTGATTTTTTTCAATGCATGCATAATGGATAACATTTACTTACCATAAATAGAGTAGTCTTTTTCTACCTCTTTTAACATCCTAATTTAAAAATAAATAGTATTCCCCTTTGAATTATAATAACCCTAATTCTCTCTCTCAAATCATTACATTTTACAATAAATGAGAGGGAGAAATCAGGAATTTGAAGCACTCAACAAGATCTCATTACCTCTTTTAATTTATCAAATGTATCTTGAGATAGTTATACTCATACAAATGATATATTTTTATTCAAATATGTAAGAGGGACTTCCAATTGATTTAAACCCTTGTAAAATCTCTTTTAATCATTACATAACCCAAAGAATCCTCTCAATTATGTCAAAGTAGTAAGAGTTAGTCAATCTAAGATATCTTGGATATTTTATTGATCCACTTGTAATCCTTTATCACTAATGATATGACCCAAACGTAAAATTTATATTAATTCAAACTCACTTTTTAATTCTTTTTTAAAAAACACATGTTTATCTAATATGCCTAAAATAATGTCTAGATGTTGGGAGGAATCATCCTATGTCCAGTTATAAAGTAAGATATAATCAAATAATAACAATACAAATTTCCACAAATAATCCATAAGGATATGGTTCATAGCAGATTGAAAGATGGTATTAGCATTGGTTATTCTGAAAAAGATGAATAAAAATTCAAAATTCCCATAATGGAACCTGAAGGAAGTTCTCAGTACATCATCTCTCATGCTAATATGGTGATATCCATATTAGATCAATATTAAAAAAATAAATGGCACCATAAAGTTCATCTATGATCTCATATATTCTTAGAATATGATACCTATTATTCATGTTATTTTTATTTAGGGATTTTTAATTAATGCACATGTGTAGGATCCCATCCCTTTTTAAAACAAGAACAACATAAGTTGCAAAGCAGATAGAACCTAGTCTTATGATACCCATATCTAAGAGTTCTCTAATGGTATTTTCAATTTCATATTTAAACCCTCTTGGGAATTGGTATAGATTCATGATGACTAGTGTTACACCTAGTTCTAATTCTATTACATGTTGTAAACCTCTATCTGGGGTAAACTAGGTGGTAAATCATTGAAATTTTTAAAATGTGAATGTAATATTTTTTTGATATCAACATGATGATAATTGGAATTAATTTTAGATGAATCAAAGTAATTTATCAAACAATTTTCTACCTATACTTATTGGCCTCTTTGGATAATCCTCTCCATTATTTTTTTTTGTGATCATTTGTGGTGATTCATTGGAAAAGCCCCTAAAAATTATCTCCTTCCCATTAGAATTAGTCTTGAATTCCATAGTATG
Source organism: Torreya grandis (assembly GCA_037957365.1). Lineage (NCBI taxonomy): Eukaryota > Viridiplantae > Streptophyta > Pinopsida > Cupressales > Taxaceae > Torreya > Torreya grandis. The sequence continues at coordinate 416,040 of JARHVA010003289.1, forward strand.
GTAAATCTGGTGAAAATCCCTTGAATAATGTAACTATTTCACTCCTAAAACCATATTTAATCCACTCAATCTTAACACATAAAATTCATTACATACCTTATAGTCTCCCATAGTAACATTGAGTTTCTTGATCACTTTTTTTCATGGCATTGTGAATCCATCTACAAAAACAAAATTGGATCCTTCAAAATATTTCATTTGTAACCCTCTTTTTTCCACCAATCCTTCATCAATGAAGTTGTGGGTGGCTCCACTATCAATGAGTATTATCATTATTTGGCCATTAAACACTTAACAAACTCAAAAAGGATGATATTTATGTGTTCCTGATAGGGATGCTAGAGTGCCTCTATTTATAATTCCATTTCCCTCTTTTGTTTCTAGGTTTTCCACTTACTCCAAGGTTTTAGCTTCTTCAAGACCTTTTTTATCATATTATATCACTTAAATATAGTTCACTTTCCCTTTACCCAAGCATCTATGACCTAGTTCCCACATATATTTACATGTGAAACAAAGCTTCTTCCTTCATAGTTCATTCCTAGTATCCTTGTCCATCATTTCTATGTTGAAGGGAGGCATGAATTTTTGAAGAGGAGTAAGAGGTTCTCTTTTCTAAAAATTACCATTATTTTGACCAGGTTAAAATGATATGTAAGGATTAGATAAATTACTCATTTGTGCCAATGGTTCAAGAGTTAAATCTCTTCTTATAGCATCATGTAAGGTGACTAGTGTCAAATCCTTGGAAAAACCTCTAATGGGTTCAAAAAGTACACCAATTAAAAAAAAACTATCCCTTTTTTCTAAAATATCACTTACCATTACCACCATCTTTTGAAATTATAATACATAGACACTTACTAAGGTTTGTTGTTTGATTTTAGAGAGTTATTTTAAGTACTCTTCTTCATCACTCAAATAAAATCTATTAAGAAGCCTCTATCTAAATTCTTCAAAGGTGTTTATTTCATCATGCCCTTATGTTATTAGGCCATGACACCACCTATAATATATAATACCCTCTAAATATAGAATAATAAATTGAATAGTTTCATTCTCCTTCGTAAAGGTGAGATAAAGGTAGGTTTGTAATTTCTACAACCAAGCCCAAGATGAAATTGTATCACCACCATCATATGTATGAGCTAATAGTTTATTCAATTTATTTTTCAATTCCTTTCTTCCACCTCTCTTCTAGTTTAATTTTCCTCTTTTGTGTGTGGTTCCTTTTTATATTTCTTTCAAACTTATCATAATAAAGGACAACTTTAACACCTTCATATAAATGCATATATGCATTATATATTTTGATTACTTCTATTGTAACTAATCCAATGGAATGAGGGGGTGCAATTATAGTTTCTTCGTCTTCTAATATTTATTTTATTTTTAAGGTTTTTAAATGGAATTACCTATAGATTTTTTGCTCGTGTGTGAACCTTCCATACAAGGAATAGCCCCAAGACTTAGTTGACCTAATAATTTTCCCATCATCTCTTTCAACCCTCTTTGACCAAAATTTATGTTTTCCAATGTTTTGTGTAATTTCTTCACTCTTTATTCATATGTTAATATTTTATTTCCCCTTTCATTTTCAACCATAATTTATTCTATAGAGATTAATTTCTCTACTTGTAACTTATTTTGTTTTCCTCTAAAATACATAGTTTATCTCTCACTAGGAAGCATCTACTCTTAAAATATTAGAGTATAGAAATATTACCATTAAGATACCACTTTCATGTTACCTTAATAAATTTATTAGAGAAACATCATATATAAAATTAATTTTATATTGGGAATTAATATTTTTGTAAAATTCATGTCCTTTCCTACACTTATATATAACAAAGTGACTCTGAACTATTATATATGACAACTTATATTACATAAAAACAAGTGAAAAAATATTAAAAATCATTATAATAATCACTCCATAATGGTTTTCTATTAAAATATAATGTTACTACAAAACCCTTACTAGAACTACACAGCTACATTATAAACACTACTCAAAATAGAACATAAATTAATAACACCTATAGGCTAACTAAAAAATATTTAAAAATATTAAATAACCATGCAATACCCTATTTATCTACTATGAAAACCCATAAAATATGAAAATATTCATATAACCTCTACTCACATGAATTACCTACATAAAACATTGAATACTTGTTGAATCTACACTCCTTAAAACTCTATTAAAATTCCAATATGAATTTGTATCTCTAGATTGTAGAAGTTTCATCCCAATCCTTAAGATCAATGGTTTTCATCCAAATACCTCCAACAACCAAGAGTTATCATCCCATTATGGTTTGATGAAAATTGTTCAACAAGAGAAATTAATTAGTTTGGCAAAAGATCCCCTAAATAAAATTAGGGAATATAAATACATAGTAAGGCCTAAAATGGGTTCCAAAACATAACTCCTTATATTTAAAAGATAAAAAAATAATTACAAAAAGTTATTATTTGTCAGGGTTTTCTAATTTCCCATAATTTGCTTTAATCTTATTTTTCTAGCTTTTATCATATTCTAGCAATTTTCAAAATTTGGCCAACATATATTGAGGTTAAGAATGTAAAAATTATTTATTAATTTGATTTAAATCCCCATAATTATCCTTATTCTTAAAAACACTGCACCCTGATTTGGCTAATAATGTATTATTATTTATCTTTATCCCCTATTAGCTTTTCAAATTTGTCAATTCCAAATAAATAATTAATTAAATATTTTATCCAATTTCATTTCCCTTATTCCCCTGTAATTGAAAATTGTATTAATAAATTATAAAATGGAAATTAATTAGAAATGGGATATGAAAACTACTAAGTTTATCTTATATCCAAATTTTATTTTGACTTGAGATAAAATTAGTAAGCCTCTTCCACTTATTTTGATGAAAAAAACTAATCTCATCCTGAATGTTAAACCTAAAACCATCAATATGTACCTTTATATTTTTTCAACATCTTCTTCTACATGACAAGCTCTGATTATAATCTTGTAGAATTTTTTAGTATAGTCCTTTACACATGTATTTTTGCTTCAAGTTTTAAAATTTCTTGAACAAAATTCTCTGGTAATCTATACGCATGAATTTTCATTTGATTTTCAATATCATTTAGTCTCATTTATTGATTTTATCTTTACCTCTTTTTTCTTTCCTCTTAGACACTATCCCATAAAAGAGATGCATGTCCCTTCAACTTTGTGTAAGAAAACTTGACCTTCTTATCTTTAGTTATTCCTTTAAGGTTAAAATATTTATCCATTACATCTATCCAATCCAAAATTTTGTAAACAAGTAGACTACCTCCAAATACTAGAACCTCCAATTTGGGATTGGAACCTATTAATATGACTAATTTCAACATCCATTCTTCATCTTCTTATTTTACAATTTCTTCTTGTAGTTCTTTCTCTCCTTCACTCACATCACCTATCTCAACACCTCCTCTTTGAGTGATTTCTATTACTTCCAAATGTACCTGAAAGTTTCTTATCTCCTATAATAATACATCTATTTGTTATCTTCCTTGACCAACTCTAGAACCACCTATAATTGCTCCTCTAAGTGCCACTCTTTCACTTTCTTGCAAGTTTATTTTTTACAACTTGCTCTTTACTTCTCTCAATGAAAATTTTCTCTTTATATCACCTTGAAACATATTAATTGTAATAAATTTATGGGTTGAGTGGGCATTAATAAATTCCTGTAAATTGATAGTTATCAATGGAAATAGTTTTTTGAGTAGCTAGGTGAATATATAAAAAATCCACTCTAACTAGGAGGGAAAGACTTTGGCCATCCAAGAAATGAATAAAGTTAGCCTTTGATTTGGAGAGACCCCCTATAGGACCATATAGTATTTGAAATAATAAAAATCCATTGCAAGAGAGTAAGTAATCTTAGATATTTTTAATATATGAAGATGTAATTACCAATTTTAGTTACCTCAAAAGCATGGCCTTTAAAAGAACTAAATCCTATAAAAAAAAGTATAAAATTGCAATGTTTTGAAATTAAAAATTACTTATTTTTCTCGCTAACATTAAATTTCTTATAAGAATAGAATGAGTTATAATTATATTAGAATTCAAAACAAATAAGTATACTAACTACAAAACTTGTATTGATTCAAGGTAGTTTAAGACTAATATTCCTCACAACTAAAAGATAATTCTAATAATATTTAAGTTGTAAAATCAAAACCTTACTTTTGTCTCATTATTTAGAGAATTAACACACAAGATTTATATCATAACACTTATTTTAGTAATAAATGTATAGTTTGTATTATTATTTTTTCATTATGGGTAAAACAAGATTTTTTTGAATAAGGGACCTAACCCTGAAAAAGAAACAAATAGAATGGCCTCAAACCCAAAATCTAACAATACACTATTGTATCCAACAATAAACCCCTCCATGAAATAGAAAAAAGTAGCATGAATGATAATAATGGTTACCTCAAAGAACAAGTTAGAACACAAAGTAACATCTATTATAATTTGTATTATTTATAGAAAAAACTTTTCAATAAAAAAACTAAAATTTGACTTTTTTTTTTTAAAAAAAAAATTGCTAACATTTAACTAGCATCTCAACCTTATAAAATCAAACTTTATCTACTTAACATAATAACAAATTTTCTTCTTTAGGTGTTACCAAATATGAGTTTCTTTAACATGGTTTTCATATTTTTCTAAAATTGAATTATTGTGAGCCAAATGTGTTTTTGACAAAACTTACTTTATGGGAAAATTGGACAAGGAGATATTTTTTTAGTAACAATGGAGGGCTTAGGTTTTAATTTTATTCCAAAATTTAGGGATTAGATATTAATTTGAACCTAGTCATGAACCCTGGTAAAAAAACAACCATTTAAACATGACAACCAACATCACCAAAACCACCATAGAAAATGAGTAACATCAATTAAGGAAATTAGACAAATAATAGTATAGTATATAAGATAACATTACCTTGATTATAGTGTTATTTTCTACCATTTCCAAGTTGCAGTATGGGTAAAATTTCAACCATTGGAGCATTGTTATATGTTATAGGTTCTATCTACTCATAATTATCTCTTTTATATGTGAAGTTATCATTATAATCAGGGCCTCCTACTATAGCATGAACTCAAACATTGGGTTTTTTGCCTTGGTGATTGAACTATGTAGCATATCCTCCTTTACAACTAATAAATGATGGATTGTCTTTAAATGATAAAATGGAGGAATCCATGTGGTGAAATTGGCTAGTATAGTTAGATTTATATCCATCAATGCAACTTGGGGTTCTTGGATTGTCACCAAGAATGTAATGAACCTACAACAGAAATGTTTTAGGTTGTATTCTCAATGGAAGTAACTTTCTATTATAAATTAGAATACATCAATAACCCTAATTTATAGATCAAACCTCATGTTTACTGTACTTACGGTTCTAAAATTAAAATGAAATGTTATATGGAATAAATTTATGATACCTATAATTATAGATAAATATCATAATAAAAATATGAGTCATACATTTGATTACGAACCTTAATTAAAATATTTTAATAAATGCATTTACCATACCTATTATTTAGCCAAGGCTAAAAGTTCAGATGCATGTGCTTGTCCAACTCAACATTACAATTTATTTATAACAATAAATAAAATGATCAGAATAGACTGAGAAAGGAAATGAAGTACTTATTACAAAATTCATGTTTTTCCATTTCTACTAATAGAGAATCCCACTTAAAAAAAAAAATTGATTAGATGTAGTTGGTAACAAATTTTGTATTTAACAAGGGGCACAAAGTGCCAAGTGCCAACGATGCAGTTTACGAACTAGTTTTTTTATTTTATGTACTATAATTATTCAATGTTCAAATCTGAAAACATGATTTTAAATAAATAGTATGGCATAATTTTTTATTTGATGCAATACTTCATTATATTCAAAAAAAAAAATAGAATAGCAAAGCCATTAAATACAAGGGCTTGATAGCAAAATCTGCACAAGTGATAAATTGTTTAATTTTGCATAAACAATATGCCATAATTCTATACTAAATGTAATACTTCATTATTTACCAAAAAAATTAGAAGAGAAAAACCATTAAATATAGGGGTTGAAATTGCACATTAAATTGGAAGCAATGCACTAAATTTGTATCAAACCAATTATACCTTGATTCTAAATATAAACTCTTTGATAGGTACATAGTAATAAGATGATCTCTGATCTACACAGTAGTGCTTTTGATTTTTTTTCCTATCATTCCTTGATAGATACATAGTAATAAGATGACATCTGATCTACCCAGTATTGCTTTTGATCTTTTTTTGCTAGCATTCCTTGATAGGTACATAGTGATTTGATGGTCTTTGATATGTCCAATATTGGTCTAGAATGCAAGATCTATGACAATATTCATAACAAGCTACAAATCCTATTCAAACAATGAAATTTTAATTACAGAGATGATCTAGATATGCCTTTATTGTAATATAATTCAATTTATCAAAAACAATAATAGAAAAAATTGTGATAAAAAGTATTAACTGTATCCTATTTTGTAAATATATAAACACAAAAGCATATACTTATATAGACAATTCTATTTTATGGTACTACTAAAATAGAGTAGTTTTTTCCAAATAAAGTGGAACAAACAGGAACATTACAAACACAGATTTATTTCTTATCAATATTGGAGCTTTAGGAGTGGGTAGCCACCATTTATTCTCCTACTTTTGTTGATTGGAATTATCTTTGAATGTATCTCCATCCATGGATCTATTCATAATGCAAAAGTCAGGCTCTGTCATTTTCCTACACAATGCACAATAGATTACTTGATTCATTAGTTGCACAACAGATTACATACTTCATTGGTACAGTAAGCCTCTACCTCCAACTAGGGTGTCTTGGCAGAATAGAATATAAAAGGTGTTGAATTCTAATGCCGTTTATCCAATATGGAATGAAACACAACCAATACAAAGTATTGTGGAATGTATGTGTTGCGCGATAGTTATGACTACAGATAAATTTCATTCCAACTACAATAATGAAGTATAGTACCACTAGCATTTTAAAGAGCTGTGTTTGTTTACTTTGTCATAATATAGAACTTTTGAGAACAGTTGATGTACTTTGGGAATGCTCTATTCCCAGTCCTTAGGGAGCCCATTGGCATGTAGTATCAAGCACAAAACATACCTATAAGTTACAAAAAAATTTACTATTATCTATAAATTGGTACTACATTATATAAAATTAATACTAATATTAATTTAGTTTTATGCTAATGTATATTCAAAGTAAATACTTTGCATAGTATTTTTAACTAAAGACTAAAGCAAACAAGTCATTGACACTGTGGATTTCAAAACTGCATTGCAAACAAACAAAGCAATGAAGATACAAGCATTCACATTGGCCCTTCGCTATAAAGTTGAACAACCACATTGCAATCAATTAGAAACAATATTTCACATTTGCCCCTCTCAAATGATGACACATCGACACCATTTACATTTTAAAGTGTGGAAGAGACCCACTTCTCCACAGGACTATATACTTAACTATCTAGCATGGCACATAGCTCTGAGTGAGGTCCCCTCCCCTATAATTTAGAGATCTTGTCATTTTCCTCATCTGACTTGATAGCCTTACAGTTGTATGTGTTGGCCATATCAACACTCAGTGGCCTATTCTTGTCAATGTGGCATATAAACATACTACTGGCCTAAGAGATGTTGGTTGGGGTGGTAGGGGGAAGAAGACTATGCACGCTACAAAAAATTTTAATTGGAAAGAAAGAAACGATCCAACAATATAATGCATACCCAATAAAATATACCCATGAGATGTAGACCTCTGTTGTGATTTCTAAAAAAACATTAGTCACAATAGTCTAACCACACTCAACTTTTCAAGCTCTATTAAATGAATTCCATTTACATAAATATGGCAAACATATTTTCCATCAAATTTTCAAGCTCTATTAAATGAATTCCATTTACATAAATATGGAAAATATATTTTCCATAGATTGTGGATTCAGTCATAGAAGAAAACTCAGGACCTTATAGGAAGTTATGACAACAAGTAAAGTAGCTAGCTAATTATTTTTCCATTAAAAACTCCAAGTCAACTTCAAATAACCTTCGAGCATCTTGCTTCCCATCAAGGCCACCTCCTGGATAATAATATGCATTGTATACGATATATAAAAAAACATCAAATTTTAATGCTTTTTAGTCTCAGAAAAAAATACTAGTCCAACCCAGTAATACTTCTTATAAAAACACCTAAAACACTGCATTAGCTAAGAAGCACCTAAAACACTGCATTAGCTTTTACAATACAAGATCTTGCACAATATTTTCTTTCACTTGCATATGCTTGCCTTCTTCCTAAGGATAGGGCAGTTTGATTGTTGCTAGAATCATTTTATAGTATACAGTCTCCTATGACAATTCTCAGCTCAAGAGAATGACACTTACAATCATGTTATATAGTATACAGTATCCTATTGCAAGTTGTCTATTAGTAATGCACATAAGTATGAAATCAATGGACATAAATAATGCTAGAGCATCAATGAATCAGAGGTATTTATGTACCGCATCTAACTGATCATTAAAAACAAGACTCATTTTTTTCAATAACTTTTGTGCTTCCTCAGTTCAGCCTGACCTTCATAGAGTTGTTCTAGAGAAACCACCAAGAGTTCTGTTAACTTGACCATCCCTCTAGAGGGTTCCTATTCGATGATAAATATGTTGGATCACCCAGCAGCCTGCAACCAACATGGACCAATTTGGGACTTATGTCTTGTCAATATTTTGCAATAGAAATAAAAAAATTGTGGTATACATTTTGGATCCGTACTCTACATCAGATTTTAGTGTTGTAGTCAAGTTAATTTTGATCCTCGTGTCAGTTGGTCCAAATGGGGTAATTACCCAGATTGCATATAAGACCATTTGTACATGGCTGATATATTTTACTCAACTAAATAATCAATACAAACACTACAAATTTCAGCAGAATAAAATGAAACCTAAAGGCTAAGAGCTATGTATGTAAGGAAAAAATAACCTGAATGATGATAATGCGGATTGAGGTATTTTCTCAATTGGATGGGATACTCAAGTGATAAATCAAAATGGAATTGGTACTATTGAAGTTTGTAAAGTAAATCTACATTATTTGCAACTAGAATATAATTGATTATCGCAAAAGTATTAACCACCCAATTATAGGCATCAAGCTTATTAGAATAATGATCTTAGTTGGGATTGAAAATTACCTTGGATTTATGATCTACACCAGGAAGAAGACCATTGCCAAATAGAACCATAGACCTCCAAAAGTTAAGTACGATATCCTAAGAAAGTTCTTCCCCCAAGGAAACTTGTGGTAGAAGGCACTAGCTTCTTCTTCCCATAGAATTTTAGGTATTGTAATTATTACCTAGATCGACTATAATGCTTTGATTTGGAAAGGGGTCCTCCTCTATCTTTCCATACATTTTTTTGAATTTTGGAAGTGTTGTAGTTTGCATCCACATAATAAGATCCTATTACTCACTCAACTATGATGTTCAATAAAATAAATAATAAGGAATGTTTAGCATAAGATCTAATTGCATGCTAAATATTTTATAACCAATAACAAAATGAAGGAAAGACTAACCACCATCACCACAAATACCATTCATTGGCAAACAAAAGATTACAGCAGCGGGGCATAGCCTTTTACATAAAAATTTAAAAAAATTTAATCTTAGAAAAATTCAAAGGTGGAAGGATATAAGACTTGCCCAATGAGAAAGTTCTATATTTAAGGAAAAGCTTAATTGAAATGGAGATATTGTACAATTTAAAAGAAATGATGAGTTTTGAGACTATTGCTACCACACTTAAATTCATGTTGCAGATAACTAAGGCCATGAAGAAATGGTGAAAAAAAATCATTTAGAGGCAGTCGTACATTAGGGGCATGATTTGGGATAGCTAGTGTTTGAAGTAACATTCTCTTAACTAGTGAACACTAGGGCACACAGGGAGAAAGAAGAGTAACCATTAAACATAAGAGATAGATCATGCTAGCCAAATAATAGCTAGCAAATATTCTATCATTATTCTTCTTGTGAATACAACAGACTACCCTATTCTATGCAATTTATAATTGGTGGCTTTTGGCAGTCAATTGTTCAAAAATCTTGGGTGCAGTAAATAAATATAAATCAACTATATCTCCATTATTCTGAAGAATACATGATGAATTCCAACTAAATTAGAATTTTTCACATTCTTTTTGGATCTACAACTACCTTTATCAGTGTAATCCATCTACCACTTCAATGTTGATTCACACTTCAATTCAAAGTATAGAATTAAAAATTTTGAACATACAGTGGTTTATAGCTAAGTGGGAAGATTTAGTACACCTATTTTTTGAAAGGGAATAAAACCAACACAACATACAGAGAGTGTGTGATATAAAATAACATCAATCTGAGTGGAACATAATAGAAGAAGAATATTCAAAAGAGAGGACAAGAGTAAGCAACAACCCCTATAAAATAAGAATAATAATTTAATGAGGATAATCGATCAGTTATTAGTACTAGAATAAAATAGTTGTGTGCCACATAAGAATAATACTAAAAATAAAAAGAACAACCACACAAAAATAGTAGAATGATTGCATATTACAAAATTAGAACAAAAACATTTACCTAACAACATTTTATTTACATGAGATCAGTTGTTTAGGATGGAACAACTATTGACAGTTCCTAATTCAAACCTCATCAATTATAGTAGGCTCCAAATCTACAAACATAGCATTGGGCACATGACTCCCAGCCCCCATCTCACTAAAAAAAGTATTAAAAACATCATGCACCACACCCATTGATGCATCACTACCCTGAAAGAAAAAATTCAAACACCCAATTTATCAAATCTCCATTAGACCATATACATAAAAAACTAAAAACACTCATAAATAAGAAATCTAGAGCCCATGAAAAATAGAAAATAGAAAACCCACCTAAGAATGGTTCCATCTGGCTGAATTCCATGCTCCATATAGTATAGCTCCCAACAAGAATTTCCCATTTGCATTCCACCCTGCCCAATATGAATACTGATAATTTCTCATTTCTCGTAAATTAGGCATATGGAATTGATATTAGGCGACTTAGTTTTTTATGAAAGGCCCTCCATGAAACTATACCCTATGCTAGATTTTGGATCTCAAATAATATTAAAGACATCAAAGGAAAAAATAATGCATAAAAGGAATAAGGAACTAGGGAACATCGCAACTTTATCCTTGATTTCCATGTCCAGATTTGTCTTGGACTAAACCCAGGTACCAAAACATGAAATTTGAGCACATATCCTTGTTGGCACTACCAAGTGGAGATCAAAAGTGTAGGTACGATGAATCCCATACAAAAATAGATCATTGCATTAAAACAAAGCTATTATGGCCACACCTTAAAATGGTGGTTCTGACCAATAGTGCTTTAAACCATGCAAATTTAAAACCAATGCAAACATCTCACATGCAACATGGAAAAGAGAAATACAACTGCCATTGACACAATTATACTTGGGCGTCACGATAGCATAGCCATTTTCACTGCCATGTTGCCCTTAAGTAAAGAGGTGAGGGACACCAATTAAACTGAACCAAATTATTGTACGATGCAAGCTATGACTGGTGACCTTGAGTAGTAGATGCATTGAACTCTGTACAAAACAAGCTACCTTGTAATGGCCATTTATAACATGAAAAAAATCAATCCAATTAAAAATCAAGCTTCCCACACATAATTACTACCCTCAAATCTTCTCTCACTTATTTTCAATTTGGGCAAGGCGATGATGATAAGGATCAATGATAGGGTGTTTTAGGGGATATCATACACTCTTGAGCTCATATTGTGCAATAGACCAAGATTCAAGGCTGATATTGGATTTACATGCCTTACACCCATTACAAACACATCCACGGCTTGCATGGTGGAATATCCATTGATACATAACCATGTTTTTAGCATATGAATATTTGTTTATAAAAAATAGTGGAATATCATTGAAATTGGAGTGGAATAGCAGTGTTTTTATTAAAAATAATAAATAAATAAAATAATAATTAATATAATTTTAAAAAAAAACTTGTATTTATTCACTACAAAGCAAACCAAAACAAAAAAATAGTGGAAGCCATGGCTTTATGATGGGTTAGCTGCAACAATAAAAAGGGAGAAGTACAATTGCACAATCATCATTTATCTCTTACTAATTCACAAAACAATATATAAAAAAATTTATTAAAAATACATTATGGTATTGGGGATGCGAATATAAAGAGTATCGCTATTTTTAAGAATGTTCCAAATTTTTAAAATGTCTACTTTGAAATAAATAAATTCATAACTAATAAAAGGTGTAAAAAGTTTTTTAAAAAAATGAAAAAACTGGACAATAAATTATCCTGCAAATTCCCATCCCAAATAACATCCTAAAATATACATATAATTCTAAAATCTCTTACACCTTTGAAACAATTAACAATCCACTTTTCATCCCAAATAAAAAATAAAAAAATGAATCAACATATAACTATGAAATTAATAACAACTCTTCAAATGCAATCATTGTAAAACAATTTTATTCTAAAGATATTGAGTAAATCCAACCATGCATTGTCAAGGGAATGATTATTACCGACCCAGTAATGTTTATGATAGTGTTGTGTTTTTCTAAAATACAGTTGGCTTTCCACGTTTTAAATATCTAGAAAATATTCACTTTAAATTACATGACAGTTAGGCATGGTAGGAGAATATATATGAGGATCACTGTTATCATTTATGCCGCCTAAGTGATTCTGATTTAACATCTCCTACAAACCATTTTTATGCCTACCCTACAATCATTGCACTCCTCGAGAACATTTTGTGAGACACTGTACATGCTCACAATATGCTCCCATATTTGCAATTCTCTAGGTAATAAAGATATAATAGTCTTCCATAATAATTTTTATTTATCATGAGAGATGTATTATACTTTACGAGTAACTTTGATTTCTTCTATGAAGTTCTAACCTCAGATTTAAACATTTATCATCACATTAATTTGGTGATTATTAATATCAAAAACTGTTGGTTGTTATAAATTTCAAATATTTTCCTATGTTTAAGGAGCGCTAACAATAAACTATTGTTTTTACTAGTTGCAGTTAAGTTGTGAATAATTTCAAGAGCATGCAACCAATTGGAGAGTTTTGTTTCCTTCATTTTCCTTTGACCTGCTTTTCCAATAATGTAAACATGGACCTGTTTACTACTACAGTCTGTCTGAAGAAGGCGCTAGGACTAATAACTACTACATGAGTTGTAGTAGCTTCTTGTGCACACCGGTAATTTTTACATCACCGATTAAACAACTAATACATTTGGAACAATGGTGATTATCTTGTTGCGTTCACCTCCACATCTTATCAAAATCACAATCAGAAATTGAGCCCCTTAAATTAGGGTTAGGGCTTATTATCTTGGTCTTAGCTTTTTCTGTCAGGGCGGTCTTGAAGTAAAAATTGAAGAAATAACCAGCAGCCCTAAATTGAATCCCCACACCATGCACACTTGTGATTAACAGTACTATTGCTATTACTTCTCTTTGACAGATTAAGTCAGTCATTGGTCTCAAGGATCTGGGATTCCATGTCTAAAATATCATAGGGCTCCAAAGGCCATGACACCAACGGACATATCTCCAATGGTAGATTTATGCCTGGGGATTATGTTGTTGCTCTTCATGAGTGGGTGAGCTTGAGTCAATAGGTAACAAAGTAGACGACGGGGCATGGCCGTGGTCATGGTTGTGACTGTGGATATTATCGATGGATGCAGCCCTATGGAGGGTTGCAGGAGGAGGCCATGGTGGATGATGATCTTGATGGCCTCAAATTCAATGGCATAAAAGAAAACCTAATGCTCGACTGATCCATTTTGGATGCAATTTTTTATTTTTCTTCACATTGATGGGCTACTTCTAAGAAAATTCAGTGGAAAAAGACCTTGTTGGCATTTGCATATTCTTCATCACCATTTGAGGAAGATTTTGTTTTAATCTATACAGCCCGAAGCTTCTTTGTGGGTATCTATTCTTGTTCTGTTTAGTGATGGGAATTATCGATGGCAATAGACGATGAGATGTTTCTTCTGTTGTTGACCTGGAGTCTATCCGCTGATGGTGATGATGCATGTATGTTGACGGATGTGAAATCCACTGTAATAAGCATTTTGTGATAAGCAAAATGGCCTGTAGAATTAGGCACCGGGAAAATAATTTGGTGAACTTATGATTATTTTAATTAATTTTTTTATGAATTGTATTGATTTGAATCCCTTGGAGGATTCCAGGTGGGTATTAACGTAAGAACTAACCCACCTCATATACCCATTTTACAGGTAATCTCTACAAGGCTTTCTTTGTAGTGAATACTTGCTCTAATTTTGGAGAAAGTAGGTTTAAGAATTCCTAAAGTTCAGTGACCTGACAAAATATAGAACATCTGTTTACATCTGGAAGGCATCAAAGACTGTTGTTTGATGATGTAGATATCTGATATTATTGGCTTTGGAGGCTTTGAAAATTCTAAACAACTACAGTTTTGTTATATATCAAAAATTACATTTCAGTTTGAAATTGGCAGATTCAGTTTCAAATTGGTAGATTCGGTTTCAAATTGGCAATGTGTCAAATTGGCAGTGTGAAATTTTTACACGATATGAAAGGCAATTACTAAATCTGTCAACGACACTTTTCTATTTTTTTATTTTTTATTTTTATTTCTAACTTTATAGGCTTCAACAAAATAATCATTCTAAACATTATACGATTGAAGAATAACACTATAAGTTATCCCTAAAGTGCAAGAAAAGCTGGAGAAATTGTACTTTTATTTTTGCTATTATATCTAATAATTTTTTTTTTTTCATTTGTCAAATAAATTTCATTTTTATGTATTATATTGTGATTGAATTACTAAAATAGGTTTTTTTTAGATTTTAAAAAAATATACAATTTAATATATTTATTATATTTTTAAAATAAGGTATATCTCATAAAATTTCTTTTCCTCATTTTTTTTGATGCCATAGACAATAATAACATACTCAGCATTGAGAAAATAAACCTCATGGTGCCACAAAGGAGAAGACTTTTCCTGATGAGTGTACCATCTCTTAAAGCAGATTAAAAATAATATTAATTGACGCTAGGAAAAATAACCACATGGCTGCACTTTGAATAGGTCGATGAGCTAAGAGGGAAACACCCAAGAATATTTAAATTTAGGCCATTGAAAGTTAGACAATTACTATTCAAATATTTCTAAAGTTGAATAGCTTGTTGAAAAATTATAGATCCATTTAATTGTTTTTTCCCTTTTAATTTGGATAAAAAGATTCCATATATTAGACATAATATGAAATTTTTAAATTTTTTTTTAATTTGTATTCTAAATATTCTATAATGTTATAATTAGATTAAGACTATTTATCATCACTTAAAAAATAATAATAAAATTATTATTTAATATTTCATATTATACATTTTTAAAAATTACTAAAATTAATAATTTTTTACATTTTTAAAATAAATATATTATTATTTTCTACCATTTTTTTAATAAATAAGTTTAATACTTACACATCATATAAATGAATTAAATCAAATAATTATAAATGTTTATACAATATAAAATAATATAATTTTATTAATATCCATAATGCCAACCATTTCCTTTCGTCTACATTGATTTAAACTAAATAATATAATCATAATTTATATATTTATTTAATGATTGTAAGAAACTTTTCCATTCAACGTTGTCACTGCCCTGCGACCACTAACCGCGTCAACTGTTTCTCTGGCCTAGATTTTAATAACCACCATTGCCTATCATTTTATGATGATTAGTTTATTTATTTTATTCTATTTTATGTAACAGAAAATCTTAAGAATATAATGCTTAATTATAAGCAAATTTAACGATACATTTGTACGTTTATTAACTTGTGTGTGATGTAAGTAAGGTTTTTGTGATCATCTCATTATTCATTTTTCTCCTTAGGATGACACGTAAAAATGCAGGTGCCAACAAATCTTATGAAGGTGAAGCCATGTGTTATAAAATACACAATGACATCTCTTCTCACCACTAATCTAGTGACCCTGCAGTTGTGGACCTTACCATGCTACTCTGCAAAGGGTGTTTCTCAATTCTGTAAGTGAGGGATAAGAAAAACATAGCTCTATTAAATGCAGCATTTTGTTATTAGGAGTACTTTTAATTTTTTCATAATCAAACAAAAATTTCATCTTAATTTGATCATCAGCGACATTAAACAATTTGGAAATGTCATCTATTGTTGCTTATGAAAGTACTGTATGCATGAATATATTTCATCTATTTTTTCTTTGTTTATAGAAAACTATTCTTTGATTTGAACAGAAGTGCAAGAGGAGCTCTTAAAGGTGTTAATTAGGGGAGTTTATTCTCTAGTTTGTGCTGGTCTCTATCACCTTTCCTTGCTTATCCAATTTAATTTGTTTGCACAAAGAATTCGATTGGATGCTTGAAGGTGTAAGGCCAAAGTATCGTTGTGCAATGCTACGAGGAAACTTAATATCTTTCCATGCTAGATTAAAAAATTCTCACATCCTTTTACTCGATAGGTCAGCATCAGATATTGTACCAAATGTATCTATAGTAGATGGAAGAAATATGTGGCTTTTTAAGGGTTTTAAGGTCTCTGTTTAGTTTGTCAAGATGAGGCTCTGGGGATCGGATTCTATGGTTTCGATTAGTATACAAGCGATCGAAGATGTTCCTTCTTTAGTGTCTACTGTGTTAGATATTGGTGTTTCAGCTTCTCTTCTCTTTTATCATTTTATTTTTAGTTTGTTCTTAGTTGCAAACATTGCATTGCATCATTTAATTTTCTTGAAAAACTATTGTTACTTGAATTGGTATTTTATATTCTAGTAAAAGAGCTCTGCATTTTCTTTTGAAATTGATTTGATTAATAACTAAAGACATTGTTCATTTTATGTAATTCTTTATACCATTGATTCTGTTGAAATTATGTTAAATGTATTTCCCAATTAGAGACTTCTCTGCTTGTTCCTCAGAATATTTGTGCAACTTCATCCTACATAGGAATAATGTATGCACAGTTATCTATGTATCTTATCTTCTTGGTGGAATGTCTTTGTGTTCCACCTGGTGCTTAAGTATTTGTATTAAACTAAATTTTTAATTCATAGTAACCTTAAATATTAAAGAATTGTATAGCTACAATCAATGGCAATGGATAGAAGGATTATAGCTGAGACTCTATAAAATCACTCTACATCATGTTATAAACTCTTTCAAACTGCAGCGAAATCAGACCAGCACCTGACAGGTGAAAATGGAATATGTTTTTTTCTTTCTCTCTTGTGAGACGAATCTGAGGGCTTCATCCCATCATATAGTTTTTGGTTAATTGTCATCTTCATCTTCATTTGTTCTTCTTTTGAAAAAGTTGTAAATAAATTTATGTTATACAATTTAATCAAGCTTATTCATTTTTTTTTTGGTTTAATAATACTTTATAAAAATATTAAGTGGTAAGTTGTTTCAATTATTTTAATAGTAATTTTATCTGCTAGTTTACTTATAATTATGATGATGTTTAATTATTATTTATAAAATAATCGTTAATGTTAATGGTTCTCTTCTTTTTACTTTTTTTTATAAAATTTAAAAAAAGAATGCCTTTGGTTTCAAATAGATAGTAGAGTAGGTGAGTGGATAATATGTGCATAAACCGCCAGCAATTTATAAATCTAAAAATAATGTGAGATTGGAAACAATTGTTTATATGCTAAGTGATGGAGGATAAACCATGTATATCTAAATTTGGAGGAAGTCCATAACAATGAACATTTTTACTATGCATAATTTTAAGACTGCCTTTTAACATATAACATATAAATTCCTTTCTCGATTATACCTATATAATCCTATTGTATTATACAAATGAATATCTCTCTAATAAACATATCAAATGATTGAAGTATATTATATTTTAAATTTCTTGTATTATTTGCTTTCACATATTTATATCTTTATATTATATGCATTAACCATTACTTATATAGCATAGATTATAGAAACTCTATATCCCTAAATATCATTATTAATATTTTTATCTATTTATTATTAATAATTTTTATATATTATTTATTATTACATTGAATTTACATTGTAAATATATATATAAATTTAATTTTAAATAATTTATAATATAAAAATAAAAATTAATTACTACATAACTTTTATATATATATATATTTATATAACATAATAATTTAAAAATATTTATAAAATATTTTGAGATAATTATAAATTTCAATTAAATTATGAAACAAGGACTCCCAATGTGTTTGAAGCAAATTTGGGAACTATACATGCCTCCCAAGTTAATCCCAATACAAAACATATCGCCATCATCTTCTTCAACTCCATCATCCAAGACAGGTCAACTAAAGTTTAGGTGGAAATCATGGTAAGAACAAGAAGCCTAGTTTCCAATGCCATACAAAACATATCGCCATCATCTTCTTCAACTCCATCATCCAAGACAGGTCAACTAAAGCTCAAGTGGAAATCATGGGAAGAACAAGAAGCCTAGTTTCCAATTCCAATCAGGGCATTTTAGCAGGTCCAACACTAAACATGGACCAACTTGGAACGAAATTTAAATTGTGTGCTTCCTTTGAAAAAGATGAGTTGGGTTCTGACTTACCAAGATTCATTTATAGGCTTCTATCATACCTTACGCATGCACATGTTTAAAAAAAATTAAAACACACTCACTGTTAATGTAAGCGAGCATTTTAAGCTGTACAGATAAAAAAAATTGCAGCTAAGCATACTTTATTGTATTGGGTTATAGCAGAGAAATCTTAAATCAAATTAACTATTAAAATATATAATAGGTAAATATTAAATCTTCTTTGAATAAGTTAGTGTAGTTAGTCTGTAAATGTCATATCACATCAATTCAAATTGTCAGATTCCTATTAACCTGTGAGCTCAAGGAAGAGCCTAGGCAGCAACAGATATTGCTTTGGAGCATGTACAGATGAGCTCAAGGCATCCTTGAGCGTTCTCATAGCATGTTTCTTTTTAATTTATATGCACTCTTTTTTTAGTGAATGAAAGATTTCAAGACACATTAAACTAATGTCCTGTGCACATGGACATATATTCAAACTGTTAAAGGTGCTCTCACTTTTTACATCAGTAAGCCTTTTGCCCTTGAGCATCTATATGACTGAAACAAAATCTTGTATGTCTTTTTTATTTTAACGTGCCAATATTTGATTCGTTAAAAACATGTCAGTCCTTAAAATATAATTTTTTTTTTAATTGAAATCTGGTAACATCTAAACGCGCTCAGGTGCGGTAATTGCTACCTAGAAGAATTGTATGAACACGCTAAGGGGGAGTAGTAAGTGTGCTCGGAGCGCACTTACTAGCAGCGTGTGCACAGGACTTGAGTAGAAAAAATGACCAGTATTTTATTTTTTCAAAACAAATTAGTAACCCATATTTTAAATATGGTATTTTTTTATAGAACGCATTTTACAAATTTAGTGTCAGAAAACGTTTCCACGCATGCCTATGTTTGAGATTGTACGGGTGGCGAAAGAAGAGCAAGTTGTGTTTGGCGTACGCTTAACTAGTGGTGTGGAGCTTTATTCGTAGGCTTAACAAGTACAAAGTTTGTGACAACTATTTCCATTATTCTCAAAATTGACAAAGCTAAAACTAACAAATGTGACGTAGCTGATGAAGCGGGTCACAAATTTACACGATGCGGTTTGAAATTTGGGGATGAAAATCTTTGCCACATGTTCTTATAATTGTGACTGTACGCGTGGCAAAACAAATACCATGTTGTGTTTGGGGGTACTGGATGAGACGTGTGGATATAATAATTAGTATTTTCTCCAGGTGTAAGTTATGTTAGGAAGGAGGGTATGGTTTTCGCTTTTAGTAATGTAAGGTTTTGTATAATAAAAGTGCATAAAATAGAAGTTTCATTTTACTTGAAATTTAAGAATATTGACTTTGTCTCATTTTTTGTATAGGATGCAATATGTAACAATAATTTAATATTTTTGATAGATGTGGTAATAAAAATGAGATTCTATGTTCCTTCATACGATATGATAATACATTGTGTAGGGAGAAGACGTTTCATTTTACACTAAGCTTGAGCAATGATAAAATGGTGGGAAAGGACAAGGTCATAGAGAACATGGAAGCAGTAAAAGATTTTAAGGTTAACTAGGTGGTGATGGTGAGAGACAATGACATGGTATTTCAAATAACAGACTTGATGAACCCTAGGAAGATAAACATTCAAAGTTCATTGACATGTAACATTTTTCAATGCAATATGTAGCATGAACAACCAAAAGCTACACAATAGGCTCTGAGACATCAAGTCATCCTCACCAAGTTTTTTTGATGTCTTAGTTAAGGAATCTATAAACCAAATTAAGAACTTTGTTATTGGATATAGTAATAATAATTATGCCGATAAGCGTAACTTACAATGGTAGTTGGGGGTGAACCCAAGGTTGGAGGTTGTGGAGTGTAATAGTATGAAATGTTGATAAAAATGGTTGAACTTAAATTTGGCATCCATTGAATTGTCATCAAACAATTTTTTTTATTGTTGAAGGTGATTGAAAGTGATAAGTTGGACATACGGTAGAGTTTAGGCATACAATAGAAATTAGAGTTTGGAGTTGATATTTTAATAAAGGGGATTGTGTAGTGAAAATGAGTGTAAATTAATAGTTATAATTAATTTTTAAAGTGTAAATGTTACCTTTGTGTCAAATTAATTGAACATCACTATCAAAATAATTATCACAGCGAATGAAAAATTGATGTTATTTAAAAATCTGAGATTGATTTAAAATGAAAAAGACTATTTTCCTTTCACCAATTAATAGAATGCTAAAGATATGTAACCATTTCAATGGAGAAAGATTTGTATTGTGTATCTTCTTTTCAAATAATTGCCTTCCCTTCCATGTCCATATATATATATATATATATCAAACTTTTTATATATAATTGTATAATATATACATATATAATTATATTATATATTTAAAAATATTATTACAATCTATATAAATATAAATATTATACTATGTTTTAATATTTTAATATATTATATAGTATTGTAATATATATTAATATACTAAATTTATATCTTATATGATATGACATTAAAATAAAAATTTAAAAATTGATATATATTATAATATTTATATTTATATGTGTTATAATAAGCAGGGGCTAAATTTGACATTCAACCTTCCCTATTATGAATTTAGAGTTTGTAGAAAAAGCAATTCTATAATTTGAATTGATCGAGCTCTAAATTGATCACTTTTGTAAGGAACTAAAATTTTCTAGGGATGTAGTTTTATATTATGTTAAAGCAAAGTTTTGTAAAGTGAGAGTGAAAACCAACAGTTCTAGCTCACTCAAAACCTATAACTACTGACCTCATCCCACATTTTATACAAAAAATATTAAGAAACAATAATATAATAATCATCATATATATAAATTAATTAAATAATAATATTATCATAATATTATAATATCTTTTATAAAATATCAATATATTAATATAATATTATGAAACGTATATTAATATGTTAATATTATATAATATTAAAATTATACATTTGTAAAGGTTATTATTATTATTATTATTATTATTATTATTATTATTATTATTATTATTATTATTATTATTATTATTATTATTATTATTATTATTATTATTATTATTATTGATATTTTATAATATTATAATATATAATTCAAACCTTAGTACCGGTTTCCAAGCACATGGCTAATAGTCTTGTTTTCCATTGCATGAAGGGTTTCTAGTTCAATGGATTGTCTATTTATTTTCTATTAGTCGATGCATATGCTTTGACATCATGACACTATTTAAGTCTTCATCCTTCAAGGGATCATTTCTTAAGGGGTCATTGGCTTTCATAGTTTTTCATTTTGCTTCTTAATTTACCAGTCTTTCTCATTGTCATGTACTGCTTTATTACTTTATTGACTCTAAATCATTTTAACCCATTTATCATTAGTTATGATTGGTGATGTTGTCATGATGCTTAACCCACTATTTTTATTTTTGTTTTTCCTTATTTGTAGTTCTTTGCAGAGCTACTTGTCAGGTTCTCATGTTTGAAGAAGGAATATATTTAAAGATAAAGTTTTTGACTTCTTGTTTCTCCATATAATCTATGATTTTAGCTTTGGATCAATAATTATTAGGATTTTTTTCCTTTGATGGTTTAAAAACATGAATATCATGTGAATGGAACCTAGAGTTTGTGGTGGGTATGTTTTCCTTAAATTATTAATACTTATCTTTTGTTTCTTGAATTTTGTACAACCTTTATTTCCTACTGATAATTTAGTGAAGTAGCTTATAGAGATTGTCAAGGTGAAATTGAACTCATTTTTATCATATCTGCATCATGTTATACACTAGTAATTTGTTCAAGACATTATAATATTGTCTCTTTTGTTTTAGATCCTTGGGACTCCAACCCATGAAGATATTAAGTGTATGAATCACAATTAAATAGATTTCATGTCTTCCCACATAAATTAACACCCATGGAACAAGTCTAGTGTTATAATTCACTGGGGAAAGTAATAATGCTATTTACCTGGGACTTTGGAATTTGGATTGTGTGGGACTTAAAATGTTGTGAGTATCCATATAGTTTATTTTCTATGTTTTGAATATCATGTAATTTGTTAATAAAAATAATTAAACGTAGTATATAATGAAATGAATTTGTGTTGGTGAAGAAAATGTGTAAAGGAAATTTTAGAGTTTCCCTACATAGAGGTGTGGTGACAAACAAAACTACAAGCATCACATTTGTTCTTCACTTGGATCCTCCACTAAATCTATGATCAAAGTGGTTGTAGGTGTTTAAGGTATGTTACCTCTTCCTATTTCCTTTCAAGCTCAACCATTAAGTTTATTTTTCCACACAATGTAGATATATATGGATGAATATTTATACTTTAAGGGTAGATTTTATCGCACTGGACATAAAAGAGAAGAAGATATTCATAATAGGGGATCTAGATCCCATTTATTTAACGTCCAAACTCAAAAAAAATAGATATAATTAGTTGTTTAGCATGAGTCCTATGAGTGAGCAGAAAAAAGATCCTAAGAAAAAGGAGGAAAAACCTCCTCAAAATGATGAAAACAAGGAAAACAATTTTATTCTTCACCAAAATTTTGCCATTATATCTTTTGGTCCTAGCTTGTTTGCATTTACAATTTTATTTTAGTTGAATCTTAAGAAAATTGAAAAAAATTCATTGGTTCCCTTTCCTTATGTGAATCCCTATCATTGAGAGATATAACCCTTAAAACACTTAATTTAATTAGTATTTTCATACATAAACTAAGGAAGAAATAATAGCAAAATACCTTGCAAGGAGATATATGCATTTCCCTATCATATGTATGACCTCCTCCATCTCTCCTACACACTACCCTTCCAGTCATTGCACAACAGATCAAGTGGATTATTACAAAATGTTGAAGAGGCCTACGTAATTTTATAGATAATAGAAGTAGTAGAAACATATGTTTTTCTTTTATTTAATAACACATAAAGAAAAAGTCAGATATTTGTTGTATATTTCCAAATAAGTGTGTTTTGCACCAAATGTTAGATATTTCCAAACAAATGTCAGCAACTATTAACTTTCAAAATTAAATTATGTTAAATAGGTAATAACTATCAAATGTAACAATAAATTATGTTCAATAGGTAATCATTGTCAAATGGCATGTTTAGATACCATGATGAATCTCAATAATGGCCCTTTCAATGAAATGCCTCTCACATAATTAAATTTTATAACCATGAATCAATTAATGCTTATTTGTAATAATTTAATTTCACAAAAATCAATTTATTTATTGGTTTTTATTTCTATATCTATAATAGTTAATTTAAACTATAAAACATATAATAAATTAATTTTATATATATATGGAAAAGAAAGGATCACTATGTAGAGGTTAGTGAATTCTAATATTGTAAATCATGTCTTTTCGGTAATGTGTGTGTGTGTGTGTGTGTGTGTGTGTGTGTGTGTGTGTGTGTGTGTGTGTGTGTGTGTGTGTGTGTGTGTGTGTGTGTGTGTGTGTGTGTGTGTGTGTGTGTGTGTGTGTGTGAGAGAGAGAGAGAGAGAGAGAGAGAGAACACATGTATACATATCCTAGCATAAAAATATATATAAATAAATTTTGAATTGGTTATAAATTATGTTTCAACATTTCAAATATTCATTCAGAGATTTGGAAAAGCCACTTAGCATCTATGATCAAACCCTTATTGATAGAATATTGTGGGTAATTTGATAGTAATGTTAAATATTTTCTTATGGGTCAAACCATTTAATGTTCCAATATAGATTGGAATTATTTTTACTAGAGGCACTTTTCCTAGGTAACCAATGAGAATGTAGTGGACACATTTCAAGTATTATTGTGAAGTTGCAAGTGATTACCCTAATAGTGATTTATTTTTTTATATGCATGCATTAAGGTGTGAGTGTCTTACTGAAGCATTGATTTTAAATGTTGTAATACCAATAAGGGTGATAAATATCAAGGGTGAGCTATTTTGAGTTGTCTATGAATTAAATATGAGTTTTATTTTTATGACAAAGTATGGTTTTCCTATACCAATATTCCATTGAATTATCATGTTTAATGAAAGTACTATAAACTATTAAGTGTAATGGTTAATATTAATATCAACTAGAAGGTCTTTTTATGTAGACAAAACACCAAAAGTGAAGAATACAAAGGAATGAAATTCAAACATTTTCTTGTTTGACTAATAGATCTATATATAATAGCACTTATTTCTTGTAATGATAAGGTAATATTATCATCGTTCTAGTTATGATGGATTTAAAAATCAAAATGGACATGAATAACAAGTTCATTTATCTAGATATCATTATTTAGGTGGAGCTATTTCAATACTCTTTAGTCTTCCAATTACTATATGCCACGATGAAAGATTCTATATTTTCAATCTTAGGCATCTCAAGTTATTTCATTATCAAAAGGTGTATAGTCAATGTGCCATTGATGATAGGAATTCCTCATGCTTTCCCAATTTTAAATTATTTCCTTAGTGTAAATACCAATGTCTACAATGAGGTTTTGGACTTTCTCTTATAAGAGAATATCGTTATGGTATAATGATGCATAAGTAGTTGAAAATTTTGATGGAATAAAAAATTATAGAGGGTAGACATTAAAAATAATTGGTTCTTATATTTATGTAAATTTATGAACATTATGATATTTTTATCATAATATCAACTGATGGTGAAGGAAAAAGAAGAAGAATCAAACTTGTAGTTTGCTTATGAGAAAGAGATTAGGCCTACGAGCCTTATTTTGAGTAATTTGATAATAAACAAGGAATATTTTTACTATAAAATTATTTTTCACATTTATTTGATGTTAAATCAACTATACATAATGATTTATTCCTTTTCTCAAACTAGAAAATACAATAAAAACAAAAAACATGATTTCTAGCCTTTATAATTAGGCCTATAGACTGTGTTTTTTAAATAAATTAAGTTATAGGTATCATAAAACATTTAAAACAAATTTAGGACCTTAAATTTACCTGAATTAACCTCTCTAAAAAATTTAATTTTATTTGTCTACGTCATTTTCAAGTTGTGATTATTTTTATATTTTTAGTGCTCTAAATAAGCCTTATTTAAGACCCGTAATCTAAGTTTTTAGGATAACTTTATTTAAATATTAAAAATAACTATAAAATAAATTTAATACTTTTAAAACATATTCATACACCTTTAAACCAAGTTTCATTAAATATTAAGGGTTATTTCTCAATATATAACAATTTTTGTCCTCTAAACCCTAACAGGGTTGTACATGAGGCGAGAGCACTCAAAAAATGATAATATGAATTTTATGACCTATTTTAATATATTTTAAATTTTAAAATGTATGAAACTAAATCATACTTATTTATCATTAAATTATACACCTTGAACAATCATAAAACATAATGAAAACATTTTTCATTTGCTGTAAATACACCATTTTTAGATTGCAGAAATGTATATTGTGTTTTCAAAGCTTCCAACATGCAAAATACCATTATAAATCATAAAATATAACTTGAAATAAAAAAAATACATATGATTACACATGTTTTATAATTTAAACTTAAGATCAAAATTCAAATATTGTGTTCTTTCATTATCTTTGATGCAAAAGTATTACACATCTTTTTCAAAAACCTTATTTTACTAAACTTCTCTCCTTTTTATTAGATTGGTGAAGTTCTCTTGGGATATTTTTTTATTATCTCCTCCCACTAATCTCTATCTCTTATCATTCTTATTTATCCTTTATTCACTCCTAAAACTACTAAACTCTCTCAAACTACCAAACCATCTTAGTAACCTTAACCCAATATTTTAATGTCCATTGAATTTGACTTACTCACATATGAGTTAAGATTTTGGTTTACTCTAAATAATTACTATGACCCTCCTTGAAACCTTAAATAAGGATCATGACCTTTGGTTATACAAGGAGGTATAAAGACTCTTCAAACTTCTTTTAAAAATTCAAAATTTTAAATAGGTAGTTTTGGTGAGAAAATGAAAATAAGATAAAATGATTAAAAAATACATACTCAACATAATAAAATATAAAACCAAAATAAAGTTCAGAAATGAGTCTTTTAAGCCTATGCTTCTAGATTTGACTCCTTGAGTTTAAAAAATATTTAGGAGCTCCTATTCATGAGGTCTTCAATGTTACTCCAGCTCATCCTTCACCATGATATAAACTTTATCCATGTCAAAATTTGATTTTTTGTATCCTTCTCTATAAAATTCCAATTGTTTTTATCCCTTAATTTACTTTAATTGAGCCTTCACCTACATATCTTTTTGAGAACCATCTCATTCCCATGTTCTATCACAGTATCTTGTCTCTAACTTAGCTTAAATACCCTCCATAGTGGATGAAACATCAACACCAACCAATTATCTAATCATCACTTCCATATTCATCACTCGGTGATTTAATTCACTCTAAGTCTCATACCAATGAACATACTGAACTAATGCACACTTAGTCATTATCTTTTCTATCCTTTCCATGGTTAAACCTGCATAATGCACAAACATATTAGGGAAAATAAGAGTTCCCTCATTCTCCTTAATAACCACTTCTTCATGCTCCACAGGTATATTTTCCAACTCCTCTCAAATGCCAACATGCTTACAATGTTTTCCACTCTCACATTGAGCTCTCAAATATCCATATCAACCACCTCCAAGGCTATCTTTTTCTAAATCAAAATTTTTATTTTAGCACATTTACATAGTTGAAACTTATCAATTATATCCTCATGTGCACTTTCTTTTGCAACCTCTACATCTAATGCTTCCACCATGGAAACATGCAACTCTACTTGGCTACTCTTTAACTCTATCTACAACTCTACATGGATGCCATCTTCATTTTCCAACTTTATTACATCTATGTTATCCTTCATGATAACTCCTTCCTCTATAGTCTACTCATAATTTGATTGCTCCTTGATATTTTTAAAATCAACTTTGGGATCTTCACAATCAACATCTTCTTTCTTCATAATCTGTAACAACTCTTTTTTAGTCACTAACAACACCTTAATATTGATTTAATCTACTTCATTTCCATTTTTCAATGGTGTTAAAGTATGATTATTTCTATATTTATCCAATTCATATGTGTTACTCCTTCCATCATGTATAGCCCTCCTATCAAAATACCAAGGTTTACCCAACAACACATGGCAATCATGCATAGGTATGATATCACAAAGTATATCCTTATAGCTACCAATCTGAAAACCAACCTTACATTGCTTATTAACTAGTAATTTATGCTGATTTTGAAGATAAGATACCTTTTATGGTGTATGATGTATCTATCTCTTCAATCCTATTTTTTCAACTATTTTTAAATAAACTAGGTTATTTATACTCCTATTATCAATTATAACTTTACAAGACTTACCTTTGGATTTACATGTAGTCCTGAACAAAGTCTTCCTTTGGGTTGGCTACTTCACCTCTTTATTTGGATTTAGTATTACTTTCTTCATCAATAAATATTCTCTCACTTCATGTTATTCCACATGTGATGGTGATCCTACACTTTCTTCTTCACCTTGATCAACTTGATGCTACATTCAATTCTTATATGACTTGTTTGTAGATTCTTATGACATTCATATGTTCTGTGGATAATATACCTATTAAATTTTAAATAAATTCCATAAAAAATTTCTCATATGCCTCTTATTTATGTCCTTCTTCCTTTTTATGAATATCATTATCTTGTACTATTGTCTTGAGCTCGAGAGTTACTTCATTATGAACCTGCAATTGACTTCTACCACCTTGTTGTCATCTAGCTATAAACCTTTTTCCTCCTATTCTTAGTTAATTTTATGTTCCCTTATTGAACTTAATATATAAATATTAGATTTGAAAATTAATTTTATGTTGGGAACAATTTTTTTAAAAAAAATCATGCTCTTTTCTTCACTAGTTAGTGAAACCCAAAATTTGAAAATTTTCATGAAATAACAAAGTAACACTAAACCAACACATATGACAACTTATATTGCATCAAAATGAGTAAAAAAATATTATAAAGAGCTGTAATAATCACTCCATAATAGTTTTGGATCAAAATATAAAGTTTGGGTAACATCGTTGTTAGAACTAAACAACTACACTGTAAACACTGCTCAAAATAAGGCATAAATTCACAACACTTATAGGCTGAATACACAATATTGGAAAATAATGAAATAACCTAAAATAAATCTCATGAGACACTTTATATCTAATGTAACAACCCATAAATCTTAAAATACTTCTATAACCTCTACTTACACCAACTCTTGGTATAAACACTAAATATTGGCTAAATTTTCACTCCTTGAATCTCTGTTATAATTCATGAGTGAAATTTAATATCTAGATCATATGGGTTTCATCCTAAAATATTTTTTATCAATGTTTTTTCATCCAAATACCTCTAACATTGAAGATTTTTCATTCTAGGATGGTTTGATGAATATTGTTCGATAAGAGAAATTATTTAGTTTGACAAAAGATCCCCCAGAATGAAATTATTGTATGTAAATACATAGAATGGATTAAATGGGGTTCCAAAACAAAAATCCTTGATTTTTAAAGATAAAAAAATTAAATATTAAAACCCATTAGTTGTCATATTTCTCCAATTTCTCATAATTTGCTTTAATCCTATTTTTCTTGCTTCTGTCATATCCCTGCAATTTTCCAAATTTGGCCATCTTATCTCGAGGCTAAGAATGAAAAAATAATTTATTAATTTTATTTAAAACCTCATAATTATCCTTATCCTTAAAAACACCATGCCTCACTTTGAATAATAAATTATTATTATTTATCTTTATTCCCTATTAGTTTTTCAAACTTGCCAATTCCAAATAAACAATTAATTAAAAAATTATTCCAAATTTCTTTCCCTTATTCCTCTATAATATAAAATTGGATTAATTAATTATTAAATGGAAATTAATTATAAATGGGACATAAAAATCCATCCCTCATCAAAATTGCTTATCCTCAAGTAATTCAAACTTGGATGATTTAAAATCTCTGGACCTTTCCAAATGGCATCCTCAATTGGTAAGCTCTTCCAATGAACCAAATATTTAGTGATATCTCTTTTTCTCAATAACTTAACCCTAGTATCTATCACCTCTTTAGGATTTAGTACAAATTTTCCCTCCTTTTCTAAACATGGTAATTCTATGGAGGGTGTAATTTTTTCCCCAAAGCTCTCTTTAGACAAGAGACATAAAAAAACATTATGAATTTTACTATTTTTAGGAAATTTCAATTTATAGGCCACCTCACAAATTTTTATTAAAAATTCATAGGGTCCATAGAATTTGGGTTTGATTTTAGTTGGTCAAATTATCATAATGGATGATTTACTATATGGATGCAACCTTAGAAATACCATGTCACCTACCTAAAAATATCTCTATTGGACCCAAATTTTGTAATATATTCTAAATATTTTGGATTCATAAGCATAAAAGAACAAGGGACTGGGAAGAGCGTAGAGGACCATGATGTGGGATATAATGGTGTAAAAGAGACAAACATGGGGAAATAGTATAAAAGACTTGGCACAGATGGGTGGCTTTTAAAATACAAGGAAATAGAGAATGAGGAGTAGAAGACATATGGCTTAAAAAAGTGCAAGAATAGGATAAGAATATAGGATTAAAATTCAACTACAAAATAATTCATAGAAGTATTATATATTAAAAGGAGTTTGAATCTATAAATAGCTTGTAAAGGAGGAGGAACACGAAATCAAATATCTAGCCTAGAGAGAGTACATAGAGGTTGTTGGGCCCAATTCAAAAGGAATTTAATTATAATGACTCGCCATTTATTTTTTTAAATACTCATTGGCTTGTCCTATATATGTTATTAATTATTCAACCTAATAAGGGGTTCATTTATGTATAAATACCCCCTTCAATTTATTTAGAAAGGGTTGTTGAATGTAGATGTGTTGCTACTATCAAGATAGAGATATAGAGAGATTATGTAATGAATGAAGTACCTTTGTAGTCCTATAAAGTGAGATCAATGGAACTAATAATTTTTGAATCTTGATGTGTTGATTCTATTTAGTTTTAATTCTTTTTTATGATACTAGAGTTATTGCACTATGTTAATGTATTAAATAAATAACTCTAGAATAATGTTCATAGTATGAATGATTAAATGTGTTAATTCAAGCACCTAACATTCATTCATACACCATCACATGGAAAAACTAATGGGAACCAATCTAGGTTGCATGCCTTGGGTGAGTGGACAGGTCACTCACATGATATGATGGCATGTTAGCACATTGGCTTATTCCTTCCTCTAGGTGCACGACAAGTAAATAGTTGTGTGGGTTCTAAGGATAAAAATAAACCCAATATTTTAGTTATATTATTAGGACCCATTGCACTTTTTAGCATGATGGTAAAAAGATACTCGAGCAAATATCTTTGGAAAATGTAGAACTCTAGGTTATTACTTTAGAGGAGAACTTTGTGCTTCAACATATTGGACCACAAGTTTATAGCACCCCATGGGTAGAATAAAACTTATATGGTTATCTATATGAAACATTCTATGTATAATTACCCATTCACTTTCATGCTAAGCTTTCAACATATATGCAAAATCATTCAATAAATTAGGGATGGAATACCCCTTGGTCAGTAGGGCATCACATAACCTTAGAGAAGTTAAAAGCTACTTTAACACGTGTAGAAGATGTGTAATGGAAGGAAGAGATTAATAGATATGTATTTAAATACATTGTATCTACATACTTATGTTTGGAGGAAGCACAATTCAACTTCCTAAGGGAAATGCATGGGAGGTATATCAAATAATTTTCTTTGGAGATTAAGAATATTTTGGTTGATTCTAGACATGAGAACTTACCCACGGATGACTAAAATATCTCATGTATGAGTAGCATAACTGGTGGGTAAATGAATGGGTATGCATCAATATGATATTGATAGTTCAGTATGGAAGTCAGATAGTGAGAACTACAAAAGCATAAGTATGATGAAGCCAAGTATAATGTTATGTGAGGTAGTGATCCCAAGGGTAAATGGGAGGATACTAGAAGTGATGAGATAATATAAATATGGAGGAAAGGCATGGTGATTACTCCTTAATAATGGTCTTGTGTCCTTCATTAACATAAGTACATGAAGAAGATGTATGACAAATATTGATAGCGGAACCCTATCCAAATAGACCTATTTCCCCCACCATAGTGCATGCTCATGCATTTGAGTTTGAAATAATTATTGTTAGAAATTAGGATACTAATAGTGCATAATATAAATTTTAATATGAATCTAAGACCGTAGAGGAATATTTAGAATTTCAATATCAAGATAATAATTTACCATTAATTTCTAACTTTTCGTTATAAGTAAGACCTAAGGATCACCTTGGAATGCTTGGTGGACCAAATATAACCAGCGGGAAAAATATAGGCCTAATAATAATTAATCAAGATCCTTCAATGCCTAAAATTATAGGTGTTCCTATTAATATAGGAGGCATGGGAGGTAGTCTTAGTAGTGGTTATATTATAAGATTAGGTGGTAGTATAGGAGGCATTGATGAACCTCCCCCAAAAGGTTTAGTGGAAATTAGAGGAGAACAATAGAAAGGTCCACTATAACCACCCATTACACCTACATTCTACTACGAGATGACAGTTCACTTGCCTAAATATCAACATGTCAAAAAAGTAGCATAACTTGTTCATAAGTGTGAACTTCTTTGGCAAGCATAGGGTATAACTTATTTTGAGTGAAAGGAAACTCAGTTTGCCACTCTTTTATTATATCATTTCCATAAGTGGTACTAAAAAATTTATCCCCAATAAGTGGTTGTGAATTATGAACTATTAAAGACTACTTTTCTCCAAGAATTTGATATCTTTAAGTTTTAGCAACAAATTATTATTACCAATAAAATATTAAGCAATAACTCACTAAGAGTGTGCAAACATATGATGCACATTTCAAAATTCTTATTTCTAAGCTATCATTTGATATTAACCCAACACATCATGTTTAGACACATAATATTTTCAAAGTTTTATCAAATATTGATGCTTTACATCTTGTAGGAACCGGTCGAGACTCAATCTCTCTAAGTGCACACCCTAAGGTGTACACTAGGAAAGGGGTGGGTAGACCATTGGTGCTTCATAATATTTTTGTCCCTTATTACCACTTATTACCAATCTAAATAGATCCTAAAACCATTCCTTAAGCTATTACTCCTCTATTTAATACTCCTCCAGTCATTTACCACCTTTTATCTTTATTTTCCTATCTTCGACCCCCTTTTGATTATTCACTATACTAGATCAACCCTTTAAAATTTGTACAGTTTTAAACCTCAATTTCTTATATTAGAATGATTGGGTTGACCCTATATAATTTTAGCTAAAATTCACTTAGGGTCTAGGTTGGCTCTTGGCTGACCTAGTGAATTATTGTCTAAAATTGTGCTACATCAACTAGGTCAACCCTATCGGTTGAAACATTCCAAAGGGCTTAAGGTTAAATTCACGTATATCTACAAAATCATTTCATAATTATTACATAATAAATCAAGATTTATTATTTGTTTACACTTCTTTATATTCTACTCTTTCACCATTCTACTTGAGGAGTCTTAGCTTAGGGTTTCTACTTAGAGAATATAGTCTTGTCAACAAATCTTGGATGCTTTGGCCTTTCTTAGTTATCCTTACAAACCACAAAAACCTCTTGTAAATCCCCTTTGGCCAAGGGAGAGATTGAGTCTCTATGGGTTCATCATTCATGTAAGT
The DNA here is from genome assembly GCA_037957365.1 of Torreya grandis. NCBI lineage: Eukaryota > Viridiplantae > Streptophyta > Pinopsida > Cupressales > Taxaceae > Torreya > Torreya grandis. Next base: position 449,829 of record JARHVA010003289.1, read on the forward strand.
ATTCTCTAGCTTTGCTCCTCTATTTAGTAGATACAAGTAGCATAAGTATTGGCCTCAAATAATATTACTCTTCTTATTACATATATTAGGGTCTTAGTCATACATAGATTAATTGAGATTCTCATATAGATGTTTGTTTTGTTTACTAACCCCCATATTATGCCACAAGCTTTGATGAGCACTATATTAGATTTTATTTACTTGTTATTAGTTTAGTGAGATATCAAAACATATGACTCACTTAGGGTTATTTCACGTTTGTGCTTGATTGGAGGCTTTGGAACCCTCATTAGCATAGTGTATTGTGGTAAGAGATCCCCTAATCAGGTCTAATATATCCCTATATTGGTCATTTTCTTGATTAAATAATGTATCCCTAATCATAAGTGTATGGTATGATCTATGCTCTCTAAGTTAGGATTGATTTATAGACATAATGTATTTATGTTTGCATACATTCTAGTGAACCAAGCATGAATCTAAACCTTGTCAATTTTATTTCATGTTTTTCATCATTTCATCATATTATTTTTATTTATTTGTGATATTGGGTTGATAGTGTCAATATAACTCTAAGTTTTGTGTGTATATTTAACACTAAGTCTCATCAATAGACCTTATTCTATCTATGTAGGTTTTTCATTAGATACAGGCTACTAGGTTGACTTTGTCAACATAGTACATTTTTAGACATCTAGATCATGCTATTAGGTCAACCCTATTGACTCTATACATTTCTATACTTCTATAAAACATACTAGGTCGACCCTATCAACATAGTAAATTTTATAAGTTTTCATCAAACAAGGAACTACAAAGCTAGATTGGCTCAATCAACACAGTTGGTAGAATTTGCAAGTATAAATCAGGGTACTTCAATAAAAATCTTATTTTTCTCTCCACCCTCCAACCCACCAAGTTTCCTTTCTATCCTTATCTATCATTTTTTTTATTCATTACAGTTCTATTTTTCATAGTTTGTAGTCCTTAAAAATTCCCCTAAATAGTCAACTAGATCGACCATGTTGATGTAATTCTATATTATGTATTATGTCTAAAAAACTAGGTCGACACTGTCAACGTAGTTATTTTTCAAACCCTTTCTTCCATAGTAAAGAAGTGATACTATCATATTTATTTTATAATCTCTACATACACTTTCATCATAATTAATACTGTACCATGTTTTAAAGTTAGAATTAACACTTATATGCAAGTAATTAGCTCACACTTTCATTTCTTGTTGCTTGCATACTTAGAATAGATCACATAGAATAATTAGGTTGTTTTTCAATATACTATTTAGTTTCACTATTTTTTATTTTATGCACAGACTACCAAATCACAAAAAAATTAAAATTCATTTTAACAATTGTCTACCCAAGGCCTACCTACTTGGATTACATCACCAAGGGGGAAGCAAACTTGATTTTTTAGCCAAGTATGAACACATGGTTAATGGTATATATTGGATAATAACTCGACACCCTTATCACTTTGGTGTCTGAAGTGAGGGGGTAGTCCCCAATACTAAGCCAATACCATCACCAACATAGATCCCTTTCAAACCAAATGTCTTGAAACCCTCTTTACATTACTTTCTATTCATTTGCTTAAAACCAACTCCCTATCACATCTAAAATAATATTATAATAATATAATAACATTAAAGATGACCACTTAGTTAGATTTTACTTTTCAAGTTGATTGCTTGCTCTTTGCTCAAATTTTATGTTGTATTACAAAACTTGCATTAGCTAGTGTTGGTGCAATTTTTTGTGATGTGTGTCTCAATTGGATTAACCTCATTTATTCAATTGATTGTGTGCTTCCTTCCATTTATTTATTTCAAAATTACTTTCAAAAAAATTCCTAATTGAGTATACAGTCATTCTACTTGACACATTATCTTACAAACTATTTGTTTTTCCCCTGCCTATTATACTAGGTCAAGTTTATTGACTTTGTACACTTTTTCAACTCCTATTTCTTATAATAGGTTGACTTTGTCAACACTGAATAGTTTTTAGACCTTGTTTTATGTACTAGGTTGACCTAGTCAACTTTGTACCTTTTTCTGGTTTCTCTATTTGTCGACTCAATTCTCTATTTCCCTTTCTAAACATTTTGTTCATTTCTTTCAAGTCATCATGAAGTCTCCTATCAAAATATTCTTAGATAGCTTGAATCCATTTAGATACTTATGGGATGTTCATTTCTCCCTCTATTTTCCTCCCAAGAGAACCATCACTCTTGGGGAACCTCTTCCCCTCCTTCATCCATGACCTATAATAAGGTACAAATCACACCTCAAAATGAAGTTGATGGGTCTGATCCTTTCTATACCTACCAAGATACTTGTCATATTTAAAATATTTAAACTAATATAGAAGTAAGTGAAACAATTTTAATTAATAATCCCACTAACAATCCATCTTCTAATAATCCTCCCCCTAATACCAATTCGGGGAGTGCTCCTACCAACACCAACCCACCTATTGATACACCTTAACTTTTTTCCTAGGTTATACAACAAATTATCATAATGAAAAATTATAACACTAATAAAATTATGCAACTCCAACATCATTTGATTAATATGGATAATCAACCTCTATCTATCCATCTTCAATCTAATCCCAATTTTATTCCTCCACCTCTTAAAGATGCCTTGGGCAATGTTGTTCCTCAACCCATAATGAATAATAAGATGCTTCAAACTATTCAAAATGATCATTTGTATCCCTTCATTATATCCACTAATATTGATAACATATCTCCAACAATCAAGTATGGTGGAACTAAAGACCTAGCCTCATTTCTCAAAGCCTTTGGCAATATTTACAAAAAGTGGGTCCAGACAAATACTTTTGCCATAACTAAACTCTTAGTCAAAACCTTCACTAGTGATGTATTAGAATGGTACAACCAATTACCCCAACATTCCATTTGGCAACTTGAATATTTGGTCAATCCTTTAGTTAAAAAGTTTCAACACAAAGGTCTTCTTGAAAATTATCTTAGCCACTTCATCAATGTTAAGCAATCTCCCATTAAATTAGCTCATGAATTTATCAAAAAATGAAAATCATTGGCCCATAAAATTGACCTAACATGACTGATGATAACTTTTTAAAACTCTTTATAACTACTTTGACTCCTTCTCTTCAATATAAGGTTCAAACCTTTGCTCCCCAAACACTTAATGAAGCTCTTGATCAAGATAAACGTCAAGACTTTCTCGTGAAGTAATTATAACCTAATCCTAAACTTTTAGAAGGATATTTTCAAACATATACCAATGCTATCACTAGTAATACTCTATAAACCAAACCTAGAGTTACCAAAGTTGACATCCCTTCATCTTCTGACATACCACTTTTTGTGAAACAAATGAAATAATTTTTACCACCCTCTAAACCTTTCACTTATCCTAACAATCCTCCTAAGTGGTATGATACTAATCAATTTTGTTGGTTCCATGCTAAAATTCATCATTCCCATGAATCTTGTAAAGGGATCACTAGATTTATTGTTTCCTATATGTTTTTTCATTCATTTAATCAAGAAGCCATGATCAACTTCATCATCAAGAGTACATCATTGTTTCCAATAAATAATAGGTCTCTAAAGGTTCTATCTCAAATAAACAAAAAACTTTTTCAAAGAGTCAACCAAATACCAAGGATGTTTGTGCCATTTATTTTGATTATGATCAATATTATAACAATTCTCAATATGTTAACACTACCAGGGTTAACTATCATCATAATTTGGCTCACAAAGATCATATTACCAAACCTAAGAAGCCATATTTAGAAGAAATTCTCAAGGATACTACAACCACAAATATAGCTTTAGAAGCACATGAAGAACCACTTCCTCCTTCTAAACCTCCAACCACATTTATTCATTCCAAATATACTTTACCTCCTAAACCTTGTGTCAGTTATTCTTTTAAATTTCATTAGAACTTTCTTGAAGAAATTAACTCTATGCCTTGTAAGATTCTACTTATGGAGTTAGTTTGTACTTCCCCCTTATCATCACAAGTTCCTTATGAAACAACTATAAGAAATTGAATATCCATCCTCTATCGATGAAGAACCACCGTCTATCAAAACTCAACCTACAAATGTGCATACCATTGAAACTATGCATCCTTATTCCAAGCCTTCTATTGAATTTATTGAAGAAGACATGATCAATGATGAAATTTTTTTTCATGCTGATGATTTGCTACTCTTATTTAAAATATCCATTAATACTACCCTTATCCATAAAGTTCTAGTTGATGAAGGCTCTGGTATTAATGTGACACCTTTGTGGCTTATCCAACAACTTGGTTATAATAAGGATCATATCAAGCAAACCCATATTACCTGTCATGGTTTTGATAAGACTAATCAAAAGCCACTTGGTTGTATTTGGATTCCATTAACAATCTGACCTAAGACTATTCGAACTAAGCTTATGGTCCTCAATTTACTCTTATTATATAACATACTCCTTGGTCACCCATGCACTCATAAAAATGAGGTTTATTACTTCTTCTAGTAGCCAATGCATTTAATTTTTACATAATGGAAAATGATATAAGCATAAATTTGATTCCAACCCATGGAATATTCAACTTCCTAATCCCAAATCTTAGTATCATATTCCTACCATTCTTGAGATTAGTAGTGCTCATTTACTTGAGTTTATCAACATTAATCATGATTTAAAAGTCACTCTTGTTGATTCATATGATGATAAACCTAATTATTTACAACATACTTGTAATACTACCAAGTTGCATCCCTACATTACACAATGGTTTCCTCCTTCTTTATTACCTTAGGATCGTATTATTCCTCTTATTGATGGGATCACTGATTTTCCCCCTCCATGCAATACTTAGGAGCCTTATTTAATTCAATATGCCTTAAATTGAAATAATTTTGGAGTGGCCAAATCATTTCAAGATCCTCTCATCATATCTCCACGTACATTCAGTAATATTGGGATTTAACCTTCTAAAACTCTACCTGACTCTCAAACACATATAATCTCTCTAACATATGATTATACTTACATAATGGAATAAAATCAATATCAAGACTTTTATGTCTACCATTATCATAAAACTTTATCCAAAATACATGCTTTTAATTAGGATGTCCATACCATTCCTACAGATCATGACTTTGATCATGAAGGTTATGTGCCTCTTACCAATTCTCTACTTATTGATACTCCTTCAGTGGTAGAGAAAATTATACCTTCCTAACCTCCAAAAATTCTTGCATCTTCTTTACCACCTATATATCCCATCATTTCATATTATCCTTCTCCTATCACCAAAACCAATAACACTCCAATCCCTTTTAATCCATATACCTCTCCTACTCTCAAGTTTGCACTAAATACCAAGGCAACCACTATCCATAATTTACATTCTTAGTATGATCACCATGGTAATGGAATTATTAATCTCAAATTAGATGTTGAGTACTATGGTCATTTTCCCACCTTGCCTACTGACAAAGCTATTCTTGAAATACTTCATGTTCGAAAACCTCAACTTCCTCAGCAACATCATGAACTTGGGAATTTTAAAACCTAAACCTTTTGTTTCAACAACTTCATTGCTAGCATTGATCCCAAAGCTAATCCAATTTATTTTTTACCTAATGCACCATATCATTTCTAAGATGATAATGCCATGCTTATTGAAGAAACCACTCATATTAAGTATGGTACTCCATCCTTCCCTCGACCAATTACATTCTTTCTTGAATTCTCACTTACCAAACATGATAATTTTAGCTTATTCATCAATAAATATCATGATGTTTTCCCCTAGTCCTATGATTACATGCGTGATATCAACCCTAGCATTTTGGTATATAGCATCATTACTTATCCTGATGTCAATTATATATGTCAAAAGCAAAGGAAATTTCCACCCGAGGTTTCTATTTTATGTCACAAGGATATCATAAAATTACTCAATGCTAATTTTATCAAACCAGTAGACTATTTTTAATAGGTTTCTAACATAGTTCCCATTCAGAAAAAGGTCACATGGTCATTCACATTTGTATTGATTTTTTCAATCTTAACCTCACTTATCCCAATGACAACTTCTCTTTACCTTTGATACATGCCATCACCGACTCCACAAATTTTTAAGAAATGTTATCTCTTATAAATGGCTTCTTGAGTTACAATTAGAATCACATTGCCCTCGAGGACCAACATAAGGCCACTTTCACCATGGAATAAGGCACCTATTATTATGTCAAAATTCCCTTCAACCTCAAAAATGCTATAGCCACTTATCAATGAGTAATGAATAACATATTTCATGATATTATCCATAGAATTGTTGAAACCTATGTGGATGATCTCATTTATAAATCTCAAATTTGCAAGACTCATATCTTTGATCTTACCATAATTTTTTACCATCCTCTTAAATACCAAGTTGGACTAAATCCTTACAAATTTGTATTTCGTTTCACATCTATAAAAAATTTAGGATTCCTAATTTCTCTTTGTAGCATCAATGTTGACTTGGCTAAGATTAATGCTATTGTCAACATGCCCATTTCTCATTCCATACCCAACATTCATACTTAGGCAAACTTGGGGCAACTAGATGATTCATCCCAAAAATGGCCTATCACATCCACTTCATCAATTTTCTTCTTAATAAAGGTAATAACTTAGATGAATAGACCCTTGTCAAAAATATTTTGATAACATGAAAGAGTCATTGCTTCATCCACCTACACTTCATCCTCCATCCAATGATCGACCCTTGATTCTATATACTTCTTTCATACCTATATTAGTTGGGGCATTGCTTGCCCAACATGATGATACTAGAAGATAATACATTATCTACTACATTATCAGAGGTATTGTCGATTATGGAAAATGTTATACCAACGTTGAATGTGATTTCCTTGCCATCTATTTCACCATTGAAAATATTTGCCACTACATGCTATACGATACCACTTATTTCATCATTCATTCTAACCCCCTTCATCACTTATTCTATAAATCCTTTCTTTCTAGAGATAGAATTGGCAAATGGATGATCCTTCTTATGCAATTTGATCTCTGAATCATAACTCAAAAATCTATTAACAGATAATACATAGCTGATTAACTTGCCACTGCTCCTGTGCCATCTACCACTCACCTTCAAAATAGTCTTCTAGATGATAATATTCTCTATATTGAAGGTCTCATTCAAGATATTTGACTCAAATATTACTTTCATAACATACCATTGATCTTAAATTTAGTAACCTTGATGAATTTTCTATTCCCCCCAAACTACTAAACCAAAAGTAGTTATCGAAGAGCTTCCTAAAATTAATGTCGACTTGCATAAGGATACTTGGAACCTTCACTTTGAAGGTGTTAAATTCCTTCAAAGAGATGGGGCATGTTATATTCTTACCAATCCTCTTATCAAAATCATACCTTTAGCTTTTCTCTTCACATTTGATGTCACCAATAATATGGTCAAATACAAAGCTCTAATCTTAGGCATGAGAGTTGTTCTTCATTTAGAGATTCAATACTTGCATGCTTTAGGTGAATCTTAGCTTAATTTCCTTCAATTCAATGGTGATTACCAATGCAAAAGAAAAAATCTCATTACATATCATCAAATTATAACCACTTTTACTAAGGGTTTCATCTCTTTCACTATTGAGCCTATCCCTAGAGATCAAAATTCCATTGTTTATTCCTTGGCCTCTTTAGCTTCTCTCTTTCATCCACACCAAGTTATTTCTGACCCCACTTTTATTATAAAAATAATAAAATCTCCATCCTCTACTTAACCACCAAATTCACTTATCTTCCACATCGAGGTTTTCACCATTTGACAAAGACCATGGTATAAAGACATTATTCAATTATTGGAACACCAAAATTATCTTCCTAACTTAGACCCTCACAAAATGACATGCATTCATAAAAAATATTTTAAATATGTATTTTGATAAAACATCCTTTATTATCTGAATGTTGAAGGTAGCTTACTCCATTTTGTTATATAAGATAAGGTCCCTCCTCTTATTAAACAAGCACATCAGGGAATTTATGGTGGCCACTATGGCAGACATGATACAACCCACAAATGCATACTTATGGGATACTTTTAGCCTAGTCTTGAAAAGATGCAATTGAATTCACAAAAAAAATTAATCCTTGACAAATTCATGATGATCGAATTCATTAACCTCTCACTGAGCTTAAAAAATATCAAATCTCCTTGGCCATTATCCATGTGGGGATTAGATCTCACTGACAAAGTACCTCATTCTCAAGATGAGCATGATTTTATCATCATAACTACTAAATATTTTACCAAATGGGTTGAATCCATGCCCCTTGTTAATGTCAATGGTAAAACCATCTCCCAATTCATTCTTAATCAAATCATTTGTATCTTTGGTGTTCCCCATACTATTAATTTAGATAATGGTAGTAACTTCAAAAATAAAGATGTTAAACAACTTTGTGATAAATTCAAGATCAATTTAAAAAATTCCATGCCTTGTCATCTACAATTCAATGGCCAAGTTAAGGCCACTAACAAAATTATCAAAAGAAATCTCTAGAAAATAATTCATGAAAATAACATGGATTGACACATTCACCTCTATCTTGCTCTTTCATCCTATCAGACTACCATACATACTGCGACTAGGGCAATGCCATTCTCTCTAGTCTATGGTTCTAAATCAATTCTTCCATTAGAAGATGAGATTCCCTCTCTCCACATATCTCTTCATGGTATCATTCCTGATGAATAATTATGTAATGTTCACTTTCATGCTCTTGATCTCTTTGATGAACACCATCTTTCTGCTTTTCAACATAATCACTAATACAAATCCCATATTTCCAAAAAACATAATAGACTTGTTAAAATTCAAACATTTAATGTTGGTGATCTTTTCCTTAAACTAAATTACACTCATGATAAAGATGGTAAATAAGTCCAAAAATAGTGGTTCCCCTATTTATTCAAAGATATTCTTGGTCCAAGTACCTATCACCTTCAAACCAATGAAGGCCATGTTTTCAAAGATCCCACCAAAGCACAATTTCTCAAAAAGTATTTTTCCTAAATCCTTCTCTTCTTTTTCATGATCTATAGATGCTATTTATCTAACACTTTTTTGCAGATCACTTACATGGGTCTCTCCCTCTACATCAAGTTCTCCCTATTTACAAACCTTTAGTCCTTCCTTTTAGGTCTTTTAGTTTCTCTTTTCTCTCATGAGTTGCATTATAAAACTGCAGATAGGACTTGGTCTTACCCATGATGTACCATATTATTCTTTCTTTTCATATTCTTTTTACATACTTTGTGGCACCCTTTGGGTTTTATTTTTTGATTTACATTATAGAACCCTAGATAGTACATAGTCTTCCACACAAATACCATATTTTACTTATCTCATTTGTGTTTCCCATGTTTTAAGGCACTTTTGTGTGTTTCTCTCTTTATGATTTGTATTGTAGTGTCACAGATCGGACCTAGCCCTCCTCATAAAATTACCATTATGTTATTTATTTTCTAGAATATGTTTTGGATCTTTGTTCTTATCTTTAGCTTTTTCTTCTTTTGTTAGATGGAATTTGTACAATAATCTATGTTAGCATGTTTTCCTCCATTTCCCTCATTCTTGTGATAAGGAATCACACTTTACTTTCACTATATCTCTCTTTCGCCCTTTGTCAATTTTTTAATTTATTTGAAGTACTTCAAATTGTTTCATGTGTTATTCCTCTTTATTTCCTTTCCTTTCACTCCTCATTAGATAAAACAAGTTCAAAGTCAAGATAGCACTTTTATTTCACCTAGATCTATGAGACTCTTAGACACTATGCTCTCTAAATTTTTCTCTCTTAGCAACCAAGTTCCAAGTATTCAAATGAAAGTCATCTTTACCACCCATGTTTGGTTTTCAAAATCTATATGGAGGAGGAATAGAAAAAGTCATCAAGAATGTTAAAATCCAAATCATTTGAAACAAAAGGCAATGATATAGAAAAGGCAACATACAAATCTCAAATGTCAAAATCACACCTAAACATGTGATTACAAGCACATATCCTATCTCTAATTGAATCTCAAACTCCATAGTTGGATTCACAATAGAACCGATGTCCATTGGGGTATGGTAGGCCAGTCAATTGGAATAGGAGAATTCAAAAACTCTATGGTGCTACTTGCTTTCTCATGCAAGTACCTAATCTTTGCATTAGACCGATGACTCTGTAAGGGGTCCTAAGGAATGGGAACATGTTGTGGGAAGGTAGGTATATTTTCATATTCATGTATATAGCCTTCATGTGATGATCTATATACTTCATTTGTTGACCTAATACTTGTGTAGCTAAGAGAATTTATTCAAAGTCCTTAAGGTTAATAGTCCTCTTATTTTTAAAAATGTAATTTAACTGTCTTGACTTTAATAAAGAGTTCCTCTACCTTGGTTTTTCCTTCATTCTCCCATAGACCCATTTCATTTCCCCCCTTTATAGGCAACTTGTGATTCAAATTTGTTTCCCTTCTTCTCTACTTCCTTCTTCTTCATATATTAAAAACATACTAGCACTAGTTTATTTCCATTTTATCTATCCTTAGAGAAAAACAATATGTTTGAGTAACTATGGATTAATTTATTTACAACATATATTTACATTCTTAAACTTATTTTTCTTTCCTTTTTACCATTTTCATTTGTTGTATCACCCTTTTTTGAGCACTTGAGTCTATTTTTACCTTTTATGCACCTTTTTTCATTGTTATGTGAGATAAGGATTGTTATTGTTCAATCATAAATGTTGTTTTACTATTTTGTTTATGATTTTATATTGATGTTTTATTACCATCCTTTTTGGCATGTATCCTTGGTTTGAATTGGTGAGTTTTCCCTTCTTACTTAAGGTTTACTTGTTTGAGTTTTTCAGTCTTTAGTAGGCTTGGATTTTTAGTTACCCAATTTACTCTAGTTTTGACTTTGTCATTTGGTCTAACATAGCACTTGTCACCCCAAATTTACAAATTTATAAGTACATCCTATCCACTAGTACCATTTACCTTGGCTTTCTATGTGTGTTTGTTTTTTCTCTTTATTTTTATATTCTTTAGTTTGTCAAAAGTGGTCTCTGCACCCTACACAATCAAAACTAACAACACAATAGACAACCATCCAATGATAAAGGTAAGTTAAGGTATGCATAACATTTAATTTTTAATAATTTCTCTTTCAATCATTTAATTTTTATTCATTTCTATTTCAATCATTTAATTTCAATTATTCTATGCTTTAAGATACTGTAACTTTATTTTTAGCCTCAACATTATGTGTTACTATGTTCTTTCTCAAAACACCATCCCCTATTGCACCTTAGTAAAATGTGATGATATTTGAGTGGGAAATATGTATATACATAATATTTACAAACTTTTATCAAATATTGATGCTTTGCATCTTACAAAAACCCATCGAAACTCAATCTCTCTATGTGCACACCCTTAGGGGTGCATCGAGAAAGGGTTCAGCAAACCATTGGTACTTTGTAAGATTGTTGTCCCTTATTTACACTTATTACCAATCTAAATAGCTCCTAAAACCATTACCTAAGCTATTAATCCTCTATATCATACTCCTCTAGTTAATTTCCACCTTGTGTCCCCCTTTTTCTAACCTTTAACCCATATTGATTATTCACTGTACTAGGTTGACCCTATCGACTCTGTATAATTTTCAACCTTAGTTTCATATAATAGGTTGATTGGGTCGATCCTCTATAGTTTTGGGTAAAATTCACTTAGGATTTAGGTTGGCTCTTGGCCAACCTAGCCCGTGACCTAGTGAATTATTGTTCAAAATTGTGCTAGGTCGATTAGGTCAACCCTGTCAGCCAATTTTTTATAAGGGCTTAAGTTTAAATTCACCTATATATAAAATATCATTTCATTATTATTACATAATAAATTAAGAGTTATTATTCACTTTCTCTTCTTTACAATCTTCTCTTCCACCTTTCTACTTGAGGAGTCTTAGCTTGGGGTTTCTACTTGGAGAATATAATCTTGTGGAGAAGTATTGGATGCTTTCACCTTTCTTAGTGATCCTTACAAACCACAAAAACCTCTTGCGAAGCCCCTTTGGCCAAGGGAAAAATTGAGTCTTGATGGGTTCATCATTAATGTAAGTATTCTATAACTTTACTCCCCTCCTTAATAGATATAAGTAGCATAATTATTGGCTTCAAATAATATTACTCTTCTTATTACATGTATTAGGTTCTTGCTCTTACATTTATTAATTGAGATTATTCTATACATTTTTGTTTTGTTTAATAACCTCCATATTGTACCACAATTTTTAGAGAATACTATATTAGATTTATTTTACTTGTTATTAGTTTAGTGAGATATCAAAACATAGGACTCCCTTAGGGTTATTGCATGATTGTGCTTGACTAGAGGATTTGGAACCCTCCTTATAATAGTGTATTATGGTAGGATATCCCTTAATCAAGTCTAACAGAACCCCATATTGATCATGTTCCTAATTATCTAATGTATCCCTAATTAGAAGTGTATGATATGATCTATCTTATTAAATTTAGGATTGATTTATAGACATAATTCATTTTTTATTGCATATAACATGCTTAGTGGTTTGTGAGAGATTTATTACTTTTATTCTAGTGAGCCTTATCCCACAAGAGTTTCATTGAATTGTGTGAGGCCCTAGAAGTTGCCCTATGCACCAAAGCCATAAGAAGTATAGATATAGGTACAAACTCATTTAAGGAGCCTCAACTCATTACAATGGAATCTCAGATAGATAAACTTATGATCAATAATGCTCACAATTCCCATAATGTCTTATTGTGTGTTGACTATGAAGTGGAAGGCCATAATAGGAAAAACTGTCCATGGAAGAATGTTCATGTTGTATTGAAGTAGGCATGTTAGATTTGAAACAAAGATCATGATGTAAGGACTTGTCCCTTGATTCATCATGCCTCTCATGCTAAAGTGTCACTATACTATAAAATATGCAATGTATATATGCATGATACCAATGATTAATGGGTCATTAATGATATTCATGAAGCATGCACATGAGGTACACACTAAACTTACATATTTAAAAACTGGAAGGTTGGTGGAAGTTGATATTTTAGAGGTCTAAGGTGTGTAAATGGATGCGTAGGTGGTCATTTTACACCTAATAAATGTTAGAACTGAGGCTCTCTAGACCACAACCAATGTGATTGCATGGTTTATCCAACCTATGCCTTTTTGTAAAAATGAGTATCGCCTAGAATAATGTCTTGATTTATATGTTTCCATTACTAAAGAACAAAATGAAAATGGTTCTATGATGATACATGTTACAAAAACACCAAATTCTCAATGGAGACTATGCCATACTACTCCACCAGTTCGACCCAAGGTCAATATTACTACTCAAAGTGGTGTTCATTCCAACTAGTTTCAAATCCACCTATTGAAAAGGTTCATCATGAATAATCTCATGCATAACATTATCCTAATGCTCAATGTCATAAATAAGTGTTTCATGAGATAATGGCCTTAGTCTAAGAAATGAAAGACAAAATTGAGTTCATAGAGGATGTAGTCATCTAAAATGTCACTTCAATGCCAAGAGTGTTACTTAAGACCATCCATACCTAGCTTAGCCCTATACCTATATTAGGGTCTATTTAGACACTTATCCAACTTTTGTGTGGGCTTTACACATCCCTATAAATCTCAAAATCAATCTCAAACCCTCCCTTAGGCATTTAGGTCCCTAGTGCCTCAAGTTTGGCCCCCTAGACATTAGTGTTATTCTTTGGACACTAGTGTCAAGTTTGGAATTATTATCCTTCTCCATCTTTTTAGCCCCAACATATATTTTTTCAATTCTAAATACATTTAGGGTCATCCTAGACCTATTTCAAACCCTTCACAAGCACTAGATCAATATATATACATGACTTTTAGCCCTTTATTCACTAGAGGAAAATCATATGAAAATAGACACAAATAAGTTTAGAATAAGTTTTTCACAATCAAGGTTATTGATCCCTATTTTTCCTAACTTCTACATAAGTCATCTACAACCACCCTAAACTCAGAATACATAGATCTCCAGTAATAAGCCTCATTCATAATACTCAAACCAGAATTCATCCTAGCTTAATTTGCACTTACACCAACACTTAGGTGGGGAGAATTACATTGGGCTTGATATTTATTAGGGGTATTGGTATATAGGAAACTTTCATCACAACAAGGTGTTGAGGATGTCCATCCTACATATATAACATCACACTTTTACTACTTATGCTACTCAAATAAATTAACCACATAGAGGTCTAGGGTTTGTATACAAAATCAATAAAAACATGTCACATATAATGAAGTAGGGCTTATCTAAATAGGAACAAGATTAATAGACTTAGGAATAGATGTTTCTAGAAGTAAAATTAGTTAATGAAAATTTGACATTGGCACCAAAAATTGACACTAGTTCTACAATTCTACTATCAAAGGTGTGACTATGTTATCTAGGAGTGTTTTTGACACCTATATCCTATTTTTGACAGTCATACTAGATCATGTACAAGTTTTCAACTTCCATATCCTTCATCTTAGTCAGTTTTTACCTAAGAAATTATTTGTGTCATTCATTTCTATTATTAAATATATCAAATTAGGTCAATTATTGCACAAATTAGTGGATGTATGTATTACTAATTTCCTCCCTAATTTATTGTAATCAGACCCTTTAACAACATAGGTATTAAATTATATAACCATTAAAAATTAAATCATTTGGTGAACCCAACTTACTTCAAACACTACTCAAGTAGAATGACCCAAGCTTAATTTGTATGATGGTAAGGATGACCAAGATCATCATCCAAGAGATTTTCATGTAGAATGTTTGGAATATGTCTAATGATTGGATCATGAAAAAGTTATTCCCATGCAATCTACAAAACTATACCTTAAATTTATTATATGATATTTGAAATTATTCTATCACAAATTTTAATTTATTGTTATAAATGTTTTTGTCACACTTCTCAATCAACATAAATGATCAGGTTTCATATGCTCAAGTGGCTCAACTTAAGTAAAAATATAATGAACCTATAGCAGAAAATGTCTTGTGATATAAAACTATATTGGCAAAGATGACTAGCCTCATGGAAGATATAAAACTCCAAGACATATTAAAATAAAGTTTATCACCAGCATTTCATGAAGCTATATTATTCAATAAGTTTCCAACATTCACAAATTTATGCCATACAATGATAGAATAGGAAGTCATGTTTCTCTCTTCAAGAAAACTAAAGGACACAACTAGATCATATTCAAATAATAAGAGTTCTAATAAATCCCCATACAAAGTAAGTCCCACTAAAAATAAGAATCATTAAAAGGCCATAATTAATGAAACTTCAAATCCACCTCCTTGCATGGTTTTATTAGCTCCTCCATGGAGAGATTTGCAAATATTCCAAAAAAATTTGCACATGTTTTACAATAGATCTTGGAATGTAATGTCATATCTATCCCTCCCATAAAATATTTTTGTATGATTAGGCCTCTTACAAATAATTATGACTCTAATGTAGTATGCGACTATCACAAGGCACTAAGACATTTTACAAACAGATGAATTAGTTTGAGATATGAGATACACAACTTAGTAAAGACCAATATCATTGATGTGGACACACCTACATAGGCACCTAAAGTTAAAATAATAGAAGTTAAGGAAATGAAAATACTTTTGGATCTATTTACAAAACATACATCTAATGAGGTAGGAGGCACTTTAGGTGTTCACTATACATATCAGGCACATCCACCACTGGCATTCTATCATATTATTATAAAGGAGACATACACCCTACATAATATCATTGGTGTATATCATACTAAAATGTCAGTTAGACATCTAATCACTTTCTCATAGTAAGATATTGTCATTAATGAATCATATTTAAATGCACTCTTTGTACGAGCCTACATCAATCATCTTATTCAGAGTGTCATGGTTGATAATGGGTTAAGTATTAACACGTTTACCATTACATTTAAACAACATTTGGGTTATTCAAAGTAGGAAAGTTCTCTAACTGATATAGTTATTCATGGTTTTAGTGGCCATGTTCAGACTCCATTAGGGAGATTGTACTCCCATTATAGGTTTCACTAGTACATGTGGCCACTAGGTTCTTAATCATACCTATTGAAGGTACATTTGACATGTTAATGGGTAGGCCATGGATATAGAAACCTTGATCCATTAAATACAATGTGCATAGATGACTCAAGTATATACATGTTAATCAAATGATTATACTTGGGGACCTTCTATATGAGTTTGATTTACCTATCCAAAGGTTGTTACACAATAACCACTAGCGATAGTTCTGAGTATAATTTCTATTATTACACCATAGATTTTAATTTTTCAACCATTATAACTACTTATACAATGTTACCATGTATGCATACTCTCCCATAGAAACCCTTATTAGAGAGACCCCTGCATCAGAGATAGGTTATATATTCTAGAGATTCTTTGTCTACCCATTTCATTTTGAGATCAATGTTATTGAGTTCCTATAGTTCTAAACATAGATCATCCACATCATCTAAAAAATATTCTAACAGATGGGTCCCTAAGAGATCTATAATTTATAGTAAAATTGATTCAACTTCAAAAATTCCTAGCCCCACTCCACAAGTAGCGTCACCACTAGATCACTTAATACAATTGGTTCCTAGACTTCAAATACCTTTATGATATACATGTTCATTCTTGTTTTTATTGATACATAGAATCTTGATAGTGAGTCTATTATGAGACTCATCAATTAGGGAATATTTTAGATAATTTAGATTTATCTATAGACCAACTGAAAACAAATATCAATAATACACCTACATTATTCAAAAATTTATAATTTTAAATTCTCTCCAATATAATAAATGGGGAGTAGATCCAAATTATTACCATACTTTTTGCATACAACTTATATAGAACCCAAAAAAAATCATTTTCAAATATTATATCTTATCCAATTTAGGGACATAAGTCCAGATTATTTGAAATTGTCCTTGATTAGTATCTTCATCCCTACTTATACATATTTTCCTTTATTCTAGCTCCTTGTATATAGTTTCATTTTCATGTTTCTTGTATATATCTTATATCTTGAAAATACAAAAATGATATAATATGTCAAAAACACAAAAATATTCAAGTAATTACTCAAAAAATATGAATTATAGATTGTATGCATTTATATGTTTACATTTGTTATACTTTTTCGGTACTACATATGTTATCTATGTTAGTGTACTTAGTTTTATCATACATATATATTTCACTTGTTCTTTTTAAGTGTTCACAAATGCTTACAAGACCTAGGTCCACCATACAAATCTAGATTTGGCATTATCTACCTATTATGGTAACATACATAGGTTCATCATTTGACACATTCACTTATTTAGGGCATCTTATACATAGTTTTGATTGCTAGGTTACATCTTTCTATACTCTATATCACAGATTTAGCATTGTTTATATCTTGATATTGATCATCCTACACCACAAATGTTTTGTTGACTACTACTATTATAAACTCAATTTCTATACATCTTTTATCTTATACATATTTGTACCATATGTTCATGCATAATTTCATTTCTATCTTTACTAGTTTAGATTTGATTGTGTCTCTAGGCTTTTACATCTATTTGAGGGCATTTGAATATGTCATTATTCTATGGTTATACACCACTTCCTTTAGTTGTATGTGTGCTTTAGACATGTGCACATATCCTTGTGTGTGCCTTCTTGATTGTGTATGTGAACATTTGAACATTTCCTTCCATTTATATCCATGCCAACTTGATTTTTATTTGTATATGTGGACATTTAAACATGTCTTTGTATGTCTTATTTTCTCATATTTACTAACATGTGCCCATGTCCCTTTTATTGTGGCCCTTTGGCCTACTTTATGTGCCTCATATGTGTTATGCATATGATTTCATAAATGCATCATGGCCATGACAATCGTATCTTATTTGTTAAACACTCTTGTTGTAGATTTCATGAGGGATCTCATGAATCTCCCCTTCCTCCTTGGATTCCTTGATGGACATAATGCCCCATCGCCATAGGTAATTACTCAGTTTAATTTATTGTTCATATATACATGCTTACATTATTATATCTATCTTGATATCCTTGTGAATGATAGATCTAGCATACATCATACATTACCAACTTATGCTCAGATTATCTTATATTCTAATGTAATGTTTACACATTATATTGGTTTATTATGCATATATCATATATGCTCAAGATAACACATATCATGCAGATAATTTTTTATTTTGAGGATAGTTATTTCACATGTTCAATAACTCCCCTCAAAAAAAGGGACATTTACAAAGGTTTTTCATAGAGATCGAGCCATCCAAATGCACTTAGATTATAGTTTCAAGCACATAGGCACACAATACAGAGCTCAAAATTAGGTAAATGTAGTGGGAAATAGTTAAACAGATATTATATTTAGTTTGGTATAGAAACAACACAGTTGGACACTAGCAATGTAGTGTTACTATCCAAAGTATGATTCTACTATCCAATATCCCTAGAAATAAAAAAAAATCTAGATTTTCTATAAAATTATAATATGTACAATCCAAGTTTGCATAATTTTAGTTATAGATTATCAGTTTTGCACATATTCATACCAGTTTGATCAGATTGGGGGCATCATGCATAGCATGATTACTCCCATTTTAGTTTTAAATACTCATATACAGATTATTACAACTCAATCCATAATCCATATGCTCAAATATTAAATTTAGGGGTATGTGCATGGCACATTATTTCTGTGTGCTCACGTTTACACCAATTGACCATATGGAATGTTGAACTCCATGTCATTATCATGTTATTAATCCAAACATCATTTATACAATTTTATACCATATTTGATGCCTTACTCTATCTACAGTGGTTGGCATTACCATGTAGTCCTTGAGATACATACTCAAGTTCCTTAAAGGCCCTTGAGTTGATTTTCATTTCAGATTTCCTAAGTGGATACATATTCACTATATAGTTTTAGTTACATTCATACAAATATAGTTAAATTATGTGATTTACTTATAGATTCATTTATTACACATGGATAGGCAATGATGGAGTCATAGTCTACTTGTCTTTCTGAGCCACCTACTTAAGAGGGTTAAAAAAGCTATCAGTCTAATACAAGATATTCATAGGTTATGATGCACCGAGCAGGGGTGGGAAATGATGGATTCAAGGCCAACTTGAGTTATTGTGCTACCAACACATGGGGATTGAGTAATCTATTCATATTAGTCCAAGTTATTTACTAATTGATCATTGTCTACACACACACACACACACTAGATGTCACCAAGTTTATGCATTGGTTCACATACATAGTGAGGTGTATTCATTCCTTTCCTCTCTCTTATCTCTTTACTTAATTTTGTCTCTACTTTTGATATATCTTAAGGATTGATCTATGCATGCTTCATTTTTAGACATGAAATGGAGCATGTTTCACATACTCAAATCTAAAATCATGGGCTCCATCTCCTATGTAAGTCTAGTTATATTTCTTTTCCTTTATCCCAGTCATTTTAGTTTGTTGTATCTATAAAATAAAATGGGGGGGGGGGGGGGAATGTAGTCATATAAAA
This sequence comes from Torreya grandis, assembly GCA_037957365.1. Taxonomy (NCBI): domain Eukaryota; kingdom Viridiplantae; phylum Streptophyta; class Pinopsida; order Cupressales; family Taxaceae; genus Torreya; species Torreya grandis. Next base: position 469,675 of record JARHVA010003289.1, read on the forward strand.
TGTCACTTCAGTTCCAAGAGTGTCACTTAATATAACCCATCCCTAGCTTAACCCTAGACCTATCTTAGGGCTTATTTATACACTTATCCAATTTTTGTACAAGCCTTACACATCCATATAACTCTTAAAATTAGTCTTAGACCCTCCCTTAGGCATTTATCCCCTAATGCCTCTGGTTTTTCTATTTGGAGATTAGTGCCATACTTTGGACACTATCACCGTGCATTAGTTTCCAATATGGTGCTATTATCCTTCTCCCTCTTTTTAGCCCTGATGGATATCTTTTCAATTATGAAGGCAAATAGGGTCATTCTAGACCTATTTCAAACCCCACATAAGTACTAGATCAATATATATACATTATTTTTATCCCTTTATTTACAAGATAGAAACCATATGAAAATAGACACAAATAAGCTCATAACAAGTTATGCACAATGAACTTTATTGATCCCTATTAAACCCTACTTATGCATACAATCATCTAGAGCCATCTTAAGCTTAGAATACAAAGATATCCAGTCTCAAGCCTCACTAAAAACACTCAAATTAATATTCATATTATCTTCATTTGTACTTGTACCAATACTTGGGGAGAACTACATCGTTCTTGATCCCTCCTCAGAGTATTTGTATGTACACAACTCTCATCATAGCGGGGTGTTGAGGATGTCTAGCCTACCTAGTTAACATCACACTTTTGATACATGTGATAATAGAATACCTTAACCACATGGAGGTCTAGGATTTTTATAGAAATAAATTAAAATAGGTCATAAATAATGAATCATGGTTTGTCTATATAGGAACCCCCCTTAGTAGACTTAGACACAACTACTCTTAAAATTACATATCAGTTATTGCATAGAGGACATTAGCACCTAAAGTGGACAATGGTGTCATAGAAATATTATCCAAGGTATATTTCTATTGTTTAATAAGATTTATAACACTTGGATCCTATTTACAATAAGTAGACAAGCTCTTATACTAGTTTTTAGCTTTCAGATCCTTCATATCAATCACTCTCTTGCTACATATTTATTTTTTTCATTCATTAAAAAAAATTAGTGGTTGTATTTATTACTTTTCTATTCATTGATTTATTTTAGTCAAACCCTTTAACAACCTAGGGCTTAAACTCCATAACCCTTAAAATTTAAATCAAATGACAAGGATGTTAATATGCATGCCATGATCCAAAGAAATATAGTACCCACAGACTCAGGGCATGATGAATTCTAAGAGATATGAAAATTCTTCCTTAATGAGTACATCATCACTCTCTTTAATAATTGGTTATGATATAAAAATATAAATCCTTCAAAGGATCATCATTTGAACCATGCACAATGACAAGAGACCCATATTTAACCAAACCTAAAATGTGACAAAAAGGTCCTTGTCAATGCATTCACTGATGGTTAGATTATTGGTAACATCCAGGTGGACATTGGTATGAAGGTTAATGTTCTAGCTAAATATTCTTAGAAAAATATGGAAATCCCCACTTTGCAACCCAACCCACATGCCTTATTCATGACCAACATGACTTGCGCACTACCCATAGGTGCTCTTAAGGAGACCACCATCAACATCTTGGGAGGCACATTCAAGGATGATTTCAAGGTGATTAAGCTTGATAAAAATGATGACTTCCCTACTTTTTTGGGTTGACTTTGGTGATAAGCAAATAATGATGACTTGAATTTCAATAAGAGGTATATTAGTTTTGAGAATGACACATAATGCATAGTGATTCCTCTAAATAATAACTTATGACCCCATTTTTTAGAACTCATTGATGTTGATGAGGATGTTAATATAATTTATAATATTACTACCCAAGTAAATGAAAATGTGGATCCCACTCATGATGGCATCTTGTGATGGGAGGATACGTAGTTTATTTTTGACATTAACAATATTAAGTATGACCAATGGGCTCAAGACACATATGATCTAACAAGGTGTATATGTGGGTTCTTGGATAGACACCTAAGCTCCCCTCCAAAGTTTTCTTAGTTCCACAAAAAAATTCACCTCATTGGTGGATACCCAATGGCTGGACCACCTTACAATTAGAATAGGCACCTAGGTTTCATGGTCACATGGAGGTCCAAGAATGCTTACAATAGTTAGAGACATACTATGTTGATGAGGATGAAAGGTTTCACATGCTCAACTTTCTATTTCAAGGGAAAACTCATTGATGGTGGTTTACTCATCGGTACCAATTAGATACATGAGAACAAGTATGCACAACCATGCATAATTGATTCCAACATGACAACCATGTTTGTGTCACCTTGAGTTACAATGGTATTTCCTCTTTGAAATAACATATAACTTAATGTGAAAACCTTTAGAGCACCGATGAAATATTTCTATCAAAATTACTATCATTCATTTTATGGTAATATATTCACCTTAGCTAGGGTGTGGAATATTCACTAATAAACATGTAGAGACACAGATACCTAGTAGCACATTAGACATGGTCTACTTGCCACATTTAAATTTTCTTCACCATGGATGGATTTAAATTTATCTCTACATGTGATATGTTAGGTAGTTATGGGAAATCACGTGACATGTTTGAATCATATATGTATTTATGTATGTATGCATCTATATATTTTTATATGTATGTATATGCATGTGACATGTTTTAAATATGTGGTATTTCAATTTACACCTAAGTATTCCATGTGGTTAATTTTATGAAGGGAAGGGCATCACCACTTTGTGAATAACATACCGCTCATTTTCTTGGTTGTAATTCTAGCTATCTTATTTTACAAGATGATATGATAACCATGTTGGACCATTATATGTTTTTTCTCAATTTCCACATCATCATTTTACTCATCCATCATGGCTTGGTCACTAAATTATTTTTTCAGATTTACTATTATCAGCACTTAAAAATTAAATTTTAATTTTACTATGTCCCTTGCTCTGACCCATAACTTACTCCACTCAGCTTAGCACCAAGAAAGGATCTAGTATAATTTCCAAGACTATCATGCCCCATGGACCAAGTTCCAATTTTTTTATATTTGTTCATCCTTTCACTATGTTTAATTTCCTTTAGTTTTAATGTAAATACAATGATTTCATTTTTAGCATTAAGGAACTAACAAGTTATTCATTTAAATCAATGCATGTCAAAGTTAAGATTTTCCACTTTTGACACATCTTATATTTATATATTTTTCCCATTAAATTTTTCCATTAGGGAATTAATACTTTCACAATCCAAAAAATAAATTAGAAAAATATTTTATGTCTTCACATTTCAGATCACCAATCGTGATCCATCATCAAAAAAATATATAATATTTAACACTAAAATGGTGATATAAAATGTTAAAAAATATAATATATATACACATTTTTTAAATATTTGAATCATATTCATTTAAACATTGTAAATACATTTATATAAAATAACACAAAGAATTAATTAATTTAGTTATAAACATTTTATGACTATTTAGTAACAAATAATTCCTATAATATCATTCCATATAAGTAATGAAAAAACATAGAGGATTAAATCTCCTACATATTTTTTCCTCATAAATTTGATAATTTATTAAATGGATCTCTTATTTAATCAACTCCCTTACAAAAACCTACAACTTTTGTATGAGAGTCAATTAAGTCTTGATATAGACTCTTTTCAAATTGGAAACTTATTTTCTTGACTCAATCCATCTTGATAACAAATGAATGTCTTAGGATATTGTTATTTGACTCAGAGAGGTCCTCTTGTATAAGTTCAAACATTCACCAAGTCACTTTATGATCCAAGACCTTAACTCAATCTAAAGTCTGTTACAGTAATGTGATAAACCCATTATGTCTCAAGAAGAGGTATTATAGATATTACATCTTATTACCAACCTTTTAATGACCTATATGTGTTCATAGTTTTTTCATATTTATAGTAAACCAATTTTTAAGTTATTGGTTTCTTAGAAGAGCAATTTAGGGACAACTTTGTTATTTAGGCCTGATTAGGCCTAATTCAACCTCTTAATAGGTTTTGGACTAGCACAAACAAAAAATTCCTTTTAAAAACTTATAGATACATTATATATTATTATCCAATATGGATATATATTTAAACAACATTTGGAGTTAATGAACGAAGTAAAAGTTTCACTTCTTACCTTATTTTGGGTTTATCGACAAACACCTACAAGAATTTTGAACATAGTCAGATGTTTCTTATTTTATATGACCTAATTAAACAAAATAAAAATTGGAATAGATCATAGGAATGTTTTTATACCCTCATTAAAAAAAATGTGAATTTTCTTTTGTTCAAAATGAAGTTGTGACCAATTTTGTCTCTGAAACCATATTTTAGGGTTTCTCTTATTAAATAGAAGTCAAGAGATTCTTAGTGATTGTTTATAAATAATTAGGTTTTTTTATTAAATTTACACATATAAAATGACGTCACCTACACCCTTAAACCTTTACAATTAAAATATGATGTTCATGCAAGTGTTCATACATAATTTTGTAGAAGTGTATTCGATTGTAGATACACATAATATAATTTTTTGAAGGATTTAATGACATGAACTCATATTATCTTATAAAATAACTTCAAAAAGGATTTAATATTATTAATTTATACATAAATTACATCAATAAACTATGTTTAAGTAACAAATGACCTTTATTTATAAGAAAATTACATTCAACTAGTACACATTCCCTTGTTCTCAACTGCAGACTATCATTAATCCTCAAAGTGATGTGAATTTTTTCCTTTAATGCTTTTTATAGTCTTAAAATCATTATTAATTTATTTTTTATAATATTTATTATTTTTTTGAGTTAACCTAAGCTTAATATTAACTCATTTTAGTCTGAGGTTCCTCTCAACAACATTTTGCCAAGTTAGGAAAATGACCTTGTTTCCTTTATCCTTCATTACACTTGGCTTGGTTTGGTATTTGGATAGACATTAACTATATAAAAATAAATGTAAAATATAGACACATCTTAATTCCTCTAAAAAATCATTATTAACATTTATTCATCACAAATATTCATATATTTACAAATATAGTATTTCAATTTTCAAATTCTAGTTTTGGAGGGAAATTTTTCTAAAGCCTCTAAAGAATATAAAATAACTCCTAGTCCTTATCAAGGCTTATTATGACTTGAAAATATCCATAAGAATCCTAAATACATTGACAAGAATACTTTTACCCTATACCAATCTAATCAAGTAAAATCTTGCATACTGAAAGTGATACTCCTACATTAAACCACCAAGGTACAAAAAAGATGTCTTCATGGATTCTTGTTAATGGATTTAAATTGTTTTGTTGTTTTTGTTAATGAATTTATTATATTAAATATTATTACTTTTGCAATTGTTTATACTTCCTCCTATATCCCATGGTTTGTTTGGTCGATGTGAGTTTGAGTGTACAAGTGGCAATCTTTTCTTCATTTTCTTGTAATTGGTTGCCTATAAGGCTGATGAACTATCTTCATTGGTAAAGATATTTATACCTTTCTCTTTCATTTTCCCCTTATTAAATTGTTTTATACCTACATATTGAAAAAAAATTAATAAAATCAACATAGTCACTATATTTTTTAGGCTTCTTCTCATGAACTATGAGTATTGTATTTGCCTCATATACACCTCTTTTCGCTTGAACCTCTATTTCTTGTTCCTTCATGGCTATTTCTTCCATTTTAGATTGCCTATTTTTCCTCCTTTACCACTATTATTCTCTTCTATCATGTTCATATTGTAATATTCATTCTTTTCACTATTTTGACCTTCAACCTTAAAAATTTCATTATTGTCTTTCAAGACAACTCCATTATTTTCTTCCACCTATTGCTCATTTGAAAATTTGTTGCTTCTATTTCCATCCATGAAAATTTCCTTTAACAAATTAACTTTATCAATGAACTTCTCAAGATATTCCATGCTTCTTATGGAGCATAACTTATTATACAACTTATAAAATAACTTATTCATATGTTCATTTGACAAAATCTAAGTTTTTGAAGACAAATTAGGTTCTTCATGAGCTATAACAACTACATTTTGATGATAAAATGATATATTAATTACCTCATCATTATTGATTTTTTGTAATAACTCTTTATCACCTATCAAAAACATCTTAGAATTTTTTTTACTTATGCATCCTCTTATTTCAATCATATAAGTGTTTGCTTATGTCCCTCTTTCTCAAAGGTCTAGGTGTTTATTTCCCCATCATGAATGGATTTCATATGATACTTCCAAGTTATGCCTAGGAGAAAATTACAAATGGCCATAGGCATCACATCACACACCACTTGGTAACTCTTTATTTGAAATATAACTTGACATTGTTCATTGACCATAAGTTGATGGACTTTTGTATCCATGAAACCTTATATGGAGTAGGGTGTGTAGTCTTATTTAGTTATAATGTATCTACCATCTCAGTGGATACAATATTATATATTCTTCCACTATCTATAATAGATTTAAAATACTTACCTTGTGTTTTGTAGGTGGTCTTGAAGAGTGTTTTCCTTTGAGGTGGTTCTAAGATCTCCTTGGTGGGATTCAAAAGCACCTTCTTCATGAGTAATGATTCAAAAAATTTAGAAAAATCTTCATAAATAGTTGATCATACACTCTCTTCTTCATCAAATTGTGTTGTGTGAGCACTTATTGGGTTTATATATGAATGTTAATGACACTCATGGGATATATTGCCAAATTTTCCACATTTGAAACATCTACCAAAAAATCCTCTACTTCTACCTCTATCAAATGCTCTCTTACCTATGGATGGATATATTCCTCTTATGGTTGGTTATTATATTTTTAGGATGCCTTCTCCTTCCTCATATACCTATAATTGGTTTTTATTTGCATGCTCTCCTCTACCTCTAAGAGGCTTACTTCTACCCCTTTAGTATTGAATTTGTCTTCTTGATAGTTTTTCTTCTACTTTCAAGGCATATTGATAAGCCTCTTCAATTATTCTAGGTGAGATATGTATAATTTCATCTTTATTAGAAAATTTTAATCCATTTACATACTTAGACACCTTCTCCATGTCTTCCTCAATATGGCCCGCTCTTATGGTCAACCTGTAAAATTTGTCAACGTAATCTTTATATGACATATATTTCTATTTTAGACTCTAAATTTTATTTAAAATATTATTTTGATAATATCTATGCATAAATTTACCTTATATCTTATCTACCATCCTATCCTGGCTCTTGATTTTAGGCTTACCTCTTTTTCTTCTTTCTTCTCGTATACCATCCCACCTTAAGGATGCATGACCCTTGAGCCTTGTCATGGAGAATTTAAATTTATTATCCTAATAGACATTTTCATAGTCAAATTATTTTTCCAAATTACCTATCTATTCAATCATATTCTCTACATAGAGGTTTCCATCATACATTGGAACCTCTATCTTGGGATTTGCACTAAAACCCATTATTGCCTTGACCAATATTTTTTTTTCTCATTCTTCTTCCATATTTGAGGGTACTTGTATTTTAAGTATTAAAAATTATATGTCACTGATATGACCCACATCATCTCCTCTCCTTAGTGTCAATTCCATGGCCTACATCCTTTAATTGAGATTTCTAATTTCTTTAAGCAATATTGCCTATGTAGGCTATCTCCCTTTACCTATTCCTCTTCTTACTCCCACATCCATTTCCTCTCTCTATTTATTATTTATTTAATTTACTTGATTGATATCTCAGTATCATATTGAGATTTGATTCTTAAAAAAATGTCTAATGTATCTCTTATTCAATCAACTCCCTTAAAGAAACCTGTAACTTTTATGTGACAATCACTTAAATTTTGATATAGGCTCTTTGCAACTTGGAAACATATTTTCTTGAATCAATCCACCTTTATAACCAATTAATGGCTAAGGATATTTTTATTTAACTCTGACAGGTCATTTTGCATAAGTTCAAACATTCACTAAGTCACTTGATAATCCAAGGCCTTAACTCAGTCCAAAGTCTACTATAGTACTATGATAGACTAATTAGGTCTCAAGAAGAGGTATTATAGTTATTATATCTTATTACCAACATTTTGAATGATCATTTTTATGTTTATAGTTTTTTTATATTTATAATAAACCAATTTTGAAGATATTATTTTCTTAGAAGAATAATTTAGGGATAACTCTTTTGTTTAGGCCTTAGTAGGCCTAATTCAACCTCTCAATAGTTTTAGACTATCACAGATAACAAATTAATTTTAAAACCATAAAAATACATTTTATATTGATTATCCAATATTTATATACATTTAAATAATATTTGGATTCAATGAATGAATTAAAACTTTCAATTTTTATCTTATTTTGGGTTTCTTTATAGAAACCTACAGGGATTTTGCATACAGTTAAATGTTTCTTGTTTCATAGGACCTAACTAAATAAAATAAATATTATAATAGTTAATATTCATGTTATTATGCCTTCCTTAAAAAAATTGTGAATTTTCAAGTGTTTAAAATGAAGTTGTGACCAATTTTGTGTCTCAAACCTAGTTTTAGGATTTCTTTAAGTGTATAAAAGTTGATAGTTTATTAAAGATTATTTATAAATAATGAATAATTTTTTATTGAGTTAACAACTATAAAAATACCTCACCTAAAAACTTAAACATTTATAATTAAAATATGGTGTTCATGCAAGTGTTCACATGCATTTCTATAGGACCGTATTCAACTATAGATACATAAAATATAAAATTTTGAAGGATTTAACAACATGAACTTAGATTCAATTATAGAATAATTTTAAAAAGGATATAATATTATTAATTTATACATAAACTACATCAATACACTAGTTTTAGCTAACAAAATACCTTTATTTATAATAAAATTACATTCAAATAGTACACAATCCCCTATTCTCAACTACAGAGTATCATTAGTCCTCAGAGTGATGTGAATTATGTCCTTTTATGTAGATTCCTCATTTATTGGTTCTAAGATTATATGGTTTTTGGAGTCACCCCAAGATTATATTTAGATTATTTTAGTTTGAAGTTCCTCTCAATAAATTTGTGTTAAGTTAGGAAGTTGACCTTGTTTACTTTATCCTTCATTTCACTTAGCTTGGTTTGGTATTTAGATAGACATTGACTATATGAACATGAAATGACACTCTAGACATGTCCGAAGGCCTTAAAAAAATCCCTATAAACATTTATTCATCACAAATATTCATATATTTATAATAATAGTATTTGAAATTTCAAATTCTAGTTTTGAAAGGAAAATTCTCTAAAGCCTTTAAAGGATCTAAAACAACTCCTAGTGCTTTAAGGAGGATTATTATGACTTGAAAATATCCCTAATAATCCTAAATACATTGATAAGGCTATTTTGACCATATAACACTCCAACTAAGTAAAATATTTCATATTGAAAGTGATGCTCCTATATTAACATGCCTCAAAATGCAAAACATATTACAAATATGGGCTCACTACAATGGTCAAATGAGGACCAGTATATTACCCAATCATCAATCCTTTTTAAAATAGGTAAAATCATATAAATGATCATTTGTGAGATTTGATCATGCTCTGAATGTGTTTTTATGTTCATGTACGAACCCTAAGATACTACTTGGGAGTATATACGGATGAGCTCAAGACACCCTTGAGTGCAGTCAAGGCATATTTTTTTTGATCCATGTGCACTTTTCTTTAGTGAATGAAATATTTTAGGAAACATTACACTGAGGGAAAACTACCATATTTTAAGTTTGGTAATTTTTTTACAAAATGTGGTTTGAATTTTTTTTTATGCAAAGCATTGCCACATATGCCTAAATTTAAGATTGTATAGGTGGTGAAATGAAGAACAAGTTGTGTTTGGCATATGATTGACTGGTGGCATGGATTTGAATCATAGACTTAATAGGTACAAAGTTTATGATAACTATTTCCATTATTTTCAAATTAACAAAGATAAAACTAATAATGATATGGAGTGAATGAATCTCCCAAAACATGATTCCCTAAAAAAATGAATGCAATCAGGTTTTAATTAGAATGAAGTGGGGTATAAATTTACATGATGTTGTTTGTAAATTTGGTTATGAAAATCATTACCACATGTGTCTATAATTAATATTGTGGCATGGTAAAACAAATACCAAGTTGCATTCGAGGGTAATATGATTGAGATTGTACACATCGATGGGTGAACCTTAATATTATAATTTCACAATCTTGGTAGATACATATGGGTATAAGGGAGAGGACCGAATAGTTAAGCAACATACAATAATTGAGAGTGTATTTTAGGGTATGAGGTCCAACTCCAAAACATTTTTTTTTAATTAAAATTAGATGCATTTTTTATTAGTTACAATCACATTTATACATAATACTTCAACATTACTATTTTAAATAGATTCATAAAGATTGTATAAACTTCATAAAATACATTTTACTATTATTAGTACACATTGTTTTAATCACAAAAATCTAAATTTAAGATTTACATACATAAATGCAAATATTTAATTCAAAAATATAAATTTTATATTATTGATCAAACATAATGTATCCTTTCAGTTGCTATCAATAGTCATAACCCTATGAAATAAATACAACATGTGCAAAATTATATACCAACTTGTCATTTTTCATAATATTCTATGCCCGACTATACATTCATTTAATTTTATATTTATTTTTCCTTGAATATAAATAAATGAAAAATGTTATTTTTATTCTAAGAATTAAATCCATGAAAATGATCATTCTTACAATATTACTCATAGATAACAAAAACCTTAATTAACTATAAAACTAAAATAATGAAGTAATTAACTCCAAACCATAAGACACTTTGGCTCATGACTTGTACTTGTTCAACCACATATAATTATAACCTACAAACTCATAGTAAATAAAAATTTGCTAAAATATGTAATCCATAATAATTGTCACTTGAATGTGCCACTACATTGAGGGAAATCACAAAGGAAGTATCATTGATGGAATCCTTCAAGGATTTCATTCACTACCAAGAGCCATTCAAAGCCAGCCTTTAATAATGAATATTATTTACAAAATCCAATATTAAAGTGGGACTTTGATTTCTCTTTGTCATCAACAATAAAATGTTCGCATCCTAAATATATTTAGTAATAATAGAGGATTACAAATACAAAAACCTAAATGAGGTTAAGGCAACCAAATCATTAATGAAATCACAACAACCACCTATGACACATGTAAACTTCAAATGGCCATTAATTTTTATGAGAACACTTTATCATAATGTCAAAAGAAACCAACCTATAATACTAAAACAATAACCCAATAATTTTAGTTTACATGTGAAGACGTACTCATTCCCTATTATTCATAAATCGACTACACTGAATTAAATTAAAATTAGTACATTATGAGAAATCATAGAAAGATTCACACACTGACAATATCCTTTATTTTTAACAAACATTCCAAGCCATACTCATATTAACCATTTGCCTCATAACCTTAGTGTGGTATGAAAAACCTGACCTACAAGCACTGAGACCTAAAAAATATCCAAGTAAACACCATTTACAAAGCAGGTGGGGGTATGGCTAGGGAAAGAGATGGCATGGAAGCCAAGAGATTAGGTTAGTATTTAGCATCATTTTAGGGTGAAATATTGAAGCACGGGTGAAATTATTGTTAAATAGTGGGTATTAAGCATAAGGTGGTAAGATAGCCTTAGTGAGGTATAAAAAACCTCACCTAAAAGTAACAATAGTAAGCCAAACATTGGAAAAATACATGTGGAGGATTCAAACCTTACATTGTTATAACAACTTTTAAGTTAAAATAACTCATTATGAATGATTCTGAGATTGACTACACTAAAATTAACTATAGTTTAAGAATACAAGGAATTATGGAAAGTAAAAAAAAAAAAAAAAAAAAATTATTTGTAATAAACATTCAAAGACATATAAGCATTTTTTAAATGATTTGGGTCATGGCTTTAGTGAGGTATAAAAACCTCACATGTATACAATGATGCTAACTGAAGGTAAGCAGTCATGTAATGGTTTTTTCTCTTCTAATCATCTCATCTCCAAAACCCTCATTCTCCTCTTCCCTTAAACAACAACACACATACAATGTGATGGCCCAATGGGGATAAATGGGAGGATGAAAGTGCAATATGTTCCGCGACACATATTGACTACAATGAAATTAACTATAGTTAAAGAATGGGAGGATTGATGGTAAGTGAATAAATAAAATTATTTAATTTTCAACAAACATTCAAATCCATATTATCATATTTTAAATCATTTGGGTCATGACCTTGATGAGGTATAAAAAAATTCACATGTATGCAGTGATGGTAAATGATGACAAGTAATCATGTGTTGTTCTTCCAATCATATTATCTCCCAAACTATCCATATCCTCTTCCTATCAATATTAGCATGCATGTAATGTGATGTGCTAATGAAGGCAGAGGCGTGAGAAGGTCAACATGAAACATCATGGTGATTGGTGAATTGAATGCATGGTGGTGGGTAATAAATGTAGGGTGGTGATGCATTAACTCTTTGTTACCTCAAACTAGGAGTATTCATTATGTGGGAAGCACGTTATCAATCAAAGCTTAAATACCCAAATTTTAGTGCCCAATAATATTTTTTGGGGTATTTTATGATCATTGATTAGTTGGACCTCTAAAATTAAATCATAGGTCTATATTACCACATCTATTCAAAATCTAAAATAAAATATTCTACACACTAAGCTATACATTGACATTAATTTTATGGGTTTATGTGGCATGGTTTAGGTACCACATAAGCATAAAGTTACAAAACATTATTTTCGGGTCCTCTCCCTTAAAAACTAGGACTTACCCTAAAGGTGAAAGTTACACCAGGAGGGAACTCATAATTTTTATTTATGATAAAGTGGGGTTTTGTAAAATGAAACAATGTAAATTAGTATTTTGTACATAACTTGAAACCCAAGAACACTAACCTTGTCTCAATTTTTGTGCATGGTGTAATATGCAATAATAATCTATTATTTCTTATGGAGGTGACTATGGAAAATGATGTTGTGTGTTCCTTCATACTACATGGGAATGTGCTATGAAGGGATGAGATGTTTCATTTTATAGTGATCTTGAGAAAAAATGAATTGTTGGGGAAGGGCAAGGATATATAGAACATGTGAGTGGTGAAAGATTTTAAGGTGAATTGATTGGTGATAGTGAAGGGAAATGACATGGTATTTAAAGTGACAAACACAATGAACCCTAGGAAGATACACGTTCAAATTTTAGTGAAATGTCCCATATTTTAATGCAATCTATAGCATAGATAAATGAAATATATAAAATAGGCTCTAAGACCTCAATGTCATCCCTACCAATGTTTTAACTCGATATCTAAAATAGTCCTTACCATGTTTTTTGGTTGTCCTAGCTGAGGATTCTATAAACCAAATTATTAACTTAATTATTAGATATAGTAATAATAATTATGTTGATAAGTGTTACTTACATTGGATCTGGGGGTGAATTTGGGACGAATTTCATGGAGTGTAATAGTGTGAAATGTCAATAAAAATGGTTAAACTTAAATGTGGCATCCATTGAAATCTCATCAAACAATTTTAATTATTGTTGAAAGTGATAGCTTAGGCATACAATGTAATTTGGAGTTTTGACATGATGTTTTTGTAAAGGAGGTTCTATAATGAGAATGAGTGCAAAATGATAATTCTAATTAGTTTGTAAAGCTTAAATGTTACCCATGTGTCACATTAATTATACTTCACTATCAAATTAATTATCATATAAGATGTAAAATAATATTATTTTTAAATCTAAGATCGATTTAGAATGGAAATGACCCTTCTATTTTCACCACTTAATAGAATGTTACAAATATCTCACTAGTTGAATGGAGAAAGATTTTTACTACCCATATTTTTGAATAGTTTCCTTACCTTCCATGGCCTCCACTAATTTATTATATTAGTATTACTCTGTGTGTGTGTGTGTGTGTGTGTGTGTGTGTGTGTGTGTGTGAGAGAGAGAGAGAGAGAGAGAGAGAGAGAGAGAGAGAGAGAGTGAGTGAGTAAGTGAGTGAGTGAGTGAGTGAGTGTGTGTGTGTGTGTGTGAGAGAGAGAGAGAGAGAGAGTGTGTGTGTGTGTGTGTGTGTGTGAGTGAGTGAGTGTGTGTGTGTGTGTACACACACACACACACACAGGTGATGTCTTTAAACCAGAGTGTCGACCAATCTGGACATAATCAGGGAGCTAGATCCCTATGTCTTTTAGTAACCACATGAAAACCAAATGTATGCCAAAGAATAGCAGATGTCTACCAACTATTACTAATAAAATCCACCACTGGACTTTAGAACACACACACACACACACACACACACACACACACACACACACACACACACACACACACACACACACACACACACACACACACACACACACAGGTGATGGCTTTTAACTAGAGTGTGGACTGATTTGGACATAATTAGGGCCCCAGATCCCTATGTGTTTTAGTAACCACATGAAAACCAAATGTATACCAAAGAATAGAAGATGTCTACCAATTATTACTAATAAAATCCACCACTAGACTTGAGAATAACAAATATTTATTGACAATCCTAATATATTCAATATCCATAACCAACCTCATCTATCTCCCTTAAGATTTTTACCTAGGTGGGGCTTGAAACATCCAAACTACTTAACCGGCTCACCCACATATCATTGGCTAAATGTTGGGTAAAAGGATTTTATTTAATGGGAGCTAGAACCAACTATGAATATTATCCCTAGCCGTGGATTATGGACTTGCCTCATCACATTGAACACAATTTTCAAACTACAAACCAATGCCCATCGCATTGAACACTGAGCCAACTAGTCCACCACATCAGGCACCCTGGGGATTGAACCATTGGATCCTAGTATGGGAATGATGTTATAGAGGTGGCCAACATATGGAATCAACCCCAAGACCTCCCACTTATAACACTCAACTCACATAATGCTAGGCTATCCCCATCGAGTCTATATTAGTATTATTATATTAATTAAATATTAATGTAATAAATATATATATATATATATATATAGCATTATATGTGTTATTATTTTATTACTATCACATATATAAATATAATATATTACTAAATTAATATTTTAATATATTATATTTATATATGTGATAATAATAAAATAATAACACATATAATACTATATATATATATATATATAATAAGAATGTTATTATAATATATAAAAATATAAATATTATATTATATTTCAATGTTTCAATATATTATATATAATATTGTCAAGTATATTAATACAAAAAATTTATATATTATATAATATGATATTAAATTATAAATTAAAAAAGTGATATAGTATAATATTTATATTTATATGTATTATAATAAACAAGGGCTAAATTTGACACTCAACCTTGCCTGTAATGAATTTATAGTTTTTGGATAAACATAATTCCATAATTCAATCTGATTGAACTCTAAATTGATCAATTTTGTAAAGAGCTCAATTTTTCTAGGAATGTAATTTTGTGTTATGTTAAAGCAGGGTTTTGTAAAGCAAAAGAGTCAAAATCAAAAACTGTACGTCACTTGAAACCTATGACTGCTAACATCATCCCACCTTTTATAGACAAAACATTAATAAATAATAATTTTATATTCATTTTAACAATCATCATATATATATAAATGAATTCAATAATAATATAATCATAGTATTATAATGTATTCTATATTATATCTATATTTTTTTTAAATTTATATTGAGGGTTAAAACAGGGCCCTCACCCATACATAGATCAAGATTGAGAAAGACAAAAGTAAGGAAGAGGTTTAGGAGTGATCACTAAACCTTTACCACTAAAAAGGCTTACATCCATGTAGAGGGTATCCCAAAAAACATTAGGGAACAAACTTTAAACTAAACATATAAGTTGAGATACATATGAGTACCCCAAAAGCATATGAAACATAAATAAACATATTTAAAATGACCTTTCTAATAAGTACATAATTATAAACAAAAAAAAGTAGCCATCAGAATAGAAATTCAAACTCCCACTACCACACTAACATCCACCTCAGTTCCCTCCAACCCTTGAAATGATTGAGTTGGGAAACTACCTCCCTCAACACCACTATTACCCATCCCATCAACCGATACAAGAGGTTATAGAGAAATCCCCTTTGAAGATATAAATTTTCACAAAGCCACCATCCACCACTACATGCTCACCCTCTTCTCAAATTCACTTTATAGGATTGAAGATGTTGAGCATGGTCATTAATGTCTTAGATTGTCATTGATGCCAAAGAGAGCACGTAGTACTAATGCATAAATGATAAAGTAATCAAATGGATAGCTTGGATAGATATGGAACTTGTGCATGTCTATAATGACAAAGAAGAGGTTATAAGGCATCCATAGATGTCTTAACAAAGCTCTAGTTTATTTTGTGAGCAATTGGAATGGGTAAAATGCATAGTCTAGATTAAGAGAAGTAAGACCACCACTGCATGTCATGTAGATATGTATGAACTAGTAAGTTTATGTATTTATTTTAGGTATGAAGAAAGTCAATAACAGTTAAATTTTTACATGTAGATGTTTTCTATAGTGCCGTGAAGCCACCCTAAAAATTTGGAGTCTTAAAGTGATTTCTAGCTCAAGTTATAAAGATTCAATATTTCTCTAGCAGATTGTGATTAGTCAGAGACCATTAAGTTTAATAACATTGAAGTATGAGGTTATTGGTCTATAATATCCAATAGTGAGTGCTTAATCATACATTTTGATCTCAATGGTGCATATAACATCAACATGTCAAAGGTTGCACACGCTAGTCACAAGCTTACTAATCTGATAGAAGATCAATGAGAGTGGTGGTTCCTGCTTATGAATATCAACGATGTGGGAAAAGTCAAATATTCAACAAATCATGCAAAACTACCAAGTGGCACAAGTGTATGGACTAACAACAAAGTGTTTATAAAACATGTGAGGGTGTCAAGTGTCATAATAATGGGAGTTCTGACCAAGATCTAATGGTGAACTTTGCAACATAAAGACCTAGCTGATATAAGGAGATAGATAATATGTATTCATTAAATATTAGAAAGGTGTATGAGATGATTTCAATATTTTCTAAGTTCAATATTTGATTTTATGAGGGAGAACCAGTTTGTAGCTTTTGTGCTATAACTTTTGATATATGCATAATTTGACCATGATGTAAAAATAAAAGCTGTAGAGGACTTCAAGTCACATCTAAAAATATTTATTTTAAGGTCTTAATTTTGACAAATTCAAATTTATTGAGCTCCAATATTGATTGTGTAAGTGTTCATGCTCTGCAAGTATCCCAAAAAGGGTAATTGAGTTGTTCTTGATTGTATTTCAATGTTTTAAGATGAAATAAGTCTTGGATCATGTTGTATAATTAATGAAGATGATCTATGTGTATTATGGAGGTCTGACCAATCTATATTATATTTTGTTAAAGCTTAGAATTCGACTATATATTTATTCTTTGTGATCGAATGTACAGAATGATGTTTGGGCTAATTGTGTTGTAATAGAAGGGTGTTGTGATGAATTTTTTCACTTAAGTTGGACCTATATATTATGTTTAATGGGCCTATTTTTTTTTAAAGTTTTATTAGGTACTAATTTTGATCAAAGAAGTGTCAAATAGGTGCATGGATCTCCATAGGACCTAAAAGGACACTTAGGCCTATTTGAAAGAGGGTACTGCTTGAAGGTGACCCATGTATATGCCTTAAGAGTGAAGGCATGTGTTTTGGATGATAAGGAAGGTTATGAACATGATATTCATGAAGAATGTAGAAAATGTGAAACCAAATATGATGGTTTCTAGACTTGTGGAATAGGTGTTGAGAGATTAGTAGAGACATGTATGAGAAGAGCATGTGTTGAGAGTATAGAAGATGAAGAAAAGAGGCAAGTCAGAGTGAGGATTGTGTGTATGAACTTTTTATAATGTATCTATTGTGATTATAGAGTTACTATAGGTTTTTGGCCGAGGATGAGAGAAGAAGCTTAGGGTGATCCAAAAGGGTGTTGTGGATGCATTTCTTGTGTGGGCAAGGTTGAGAAAGTGTGAAGGGTAAAAGAGAGGTGCTATATATTGTGTCTCCATCAGATTGAAGTGAAATCAAATTTTTTCAACTATTGATTTCATAGGTGTTGTGTGGGTGCTCAATATTTAGAGCAAGTGGGAGCTCATTGTGAAGTGGGTGCTTCACTAAAAGGGTCTTTTGTTTATGATCATCTTATAGGAGAAGTAGTCCATGTGTTTACAGGCTTGAGAGTGGGTTTTATTCCCCATGAGGGTTTCCCAGAGTAATCATGTATTATGTGTTTGATCTTGTGTACGATTTTAATGTATGATATATCTTTTTTATGTTGCTTGATCAAGTTGATAAATGTTGTTTGATTAAAAGTTTTAAAGGGTCTTAATTAAAGACTGAAATATTTGGCATCATTGATTCACCCCCCTCTCAGTGATTGTACCTCCAATAATTGGTATCAAAGTAGGACCTTCATTATAATTTTAACCACTTGAAGGTGATCTAATGTATAATATGACAAGTTAACAGATGCAAGGTTTATCTATAAATTAATCACCAAAGTTTAATTGGTCCAATTATATTTTTTGGAGTATAGGGATGAAGACCTACATCATGTCAGTAGGGTTTGACATTTGGAAATTTATTATGGATGGATATTCATCCCCCCAACCCCTCCAACTAGTGTAACTGATAAGAATCTATGTGAGAATAATTCTAAGGTAGTGAATGCCATCACTTGTGGACTTTCAAAGACTGAGTACACCAAGGTAATTCATTGTAAATATGACAAATAAATATGGGACAAATTTCAGATCATCTATGAAGGGGATTCAAATGTCAAGTTGGCCAAGTTGTAAACTCACTAAAGATAATTTAAGAGTTTCAAGATGAATAATGAAAATTCTATGTCATCTTTTTTGCAGAGAGTTGATGAGATTGTGAACATTATCGAAGGTCTTAGAGAGAAGCTTGAAGAAGATACTATAGTATAAAATATATTAAGGTCTCTTTCCCTTAATTTTGAATCTAAAGTGTCCATTGTAGAAAAAAATCATGATATTACTCAAATGAAGATGGATTAATTGCATGTAATCCTTATTTCCTATGAGATGAGAGTCAATGATGATAAAGTACCAAAGAAGGAAGTAGAATTCAAGATAGAAATAAATCCAAATAAGAAGAAAACTCAAGGTATGAAAGTCGAGTATAATGATTTATCTAATGATGAACTAATAGCTTTGTTTACAAGAAAAATGAAAATAGGCTCAAGGAAGTATAAAGGTAAACTACCTTTCAAATGTTTCAATTGTGAAGAAGTAGGACACTTTGTTAACAAGTGCCCTCATAAGCATAAAAAGAATGATGATGAAGAGCATGGTGAAAGCCAAGGTGAAGAAAGAATATATTTAGGTATGATAAGGGGAAGAAAGGATTTATAAAATAGACAACAAGAAGAAATCCTTAAATAAAAAAGAAAAGTATCTACACTAGTCAAAATTTCAGCTCATCAGATGAGAATGAAGACAGTGATTCTAAGTTTGATAATGAAGATGATGATCCTATTGAAGATGAATTTATTTTCATGGAAAAAGAAGGAAGTTTCTCATATCAAGAAGAGTCTACATAGAATGATACATATTTTGAATAAAATAAGGAGGACTGTGAGACTAAGTTAATGAATGCCCTTGTAGATATGAAGACTGAGAAGAAGAAGACCAAGAATATGAAGTACCAAATCAAGGACTATGAAGAGAAATTTAGTATAATTGAGGAAAAAATTAATGAAGACACCAAGGATAATGGAGATATAGTCAAGCATCTTAGTTGTCAATTCAAAATCCTATCCACAAGTCTGAAAGCTAGAGAAGATGAGTGATCAAGGTATGAGATTGAAAATGAGTCATTTAAAGCTGAGTTAGAAAAGACATATAGTAAGATGAATTCATATGTGATGTTTTAAAAGAGATCAAGTGATCTAGACAACATTTTGAATAGTCAAAAGTATGATAGTGATAAAACTAGACTTGCTTACAAAGAAGAAGAAGAGAATATAACTCAAGACAAGATAAAAACCAATGTGAACAAGGACAATCAGACCTTGAAGACCAATCATCAGTCAAGGAATGAGGGTGTTGGTAGAATGAGGATAGATCAGATTAGACAACCAAATACCATAAGGTATTCAATTATCAATGATTTTTGCTATATTTATAATAAATTTGGTCATATGGCTAGAGAGTGTAGAATACCTGATGAGAATGAATGGAATTATCAATCAAATAACATAAGCAAGGTTGAAAGCTTAAAATATCATGATGTGGGATGCTTTACAAAATATTATCTAAATAAGGTAAGCCAATTTGAGTTTCCCTTAAGAAGAATGGTTTGCTACAACTATAAGAAGATTGGTCATATTGTTGGGTTCTGCAAGCAAAGGCCATCAAGTCCAAATAAGTTCAATCAGACTCCTAGAGTGTAAGAAAGAAGAAAATTTAACATATGAAAACTAAAGATGAAATTTATGAGTCATAATGAGTATGCAAGTCCAAGTGGTCTATTTTCTAAAATGGAGAATGCTACAGAGGTTGAAGAGAATCAGGATATCCCAATGTCTACTCCTGTTGAGAATGAATAGACCAATCACAAGGGGAAGACCAAGGTGCTAGTTGAGACTAATTTTGAGGTGTGTATGGATACAATTGAACATATTGCTATTTTTGAGCATGTTTTATGCAAACAACATCAGTTTTCAATGTCTGGTGATGAGGTTCTTTCGCTAATTGAGAAGGTATGTCATGAATACTTATTGTCTCCATGTATTATCAAATCAAGCTTAGAAAAGAAAGAGAATAATATAGTGGATGATCATGTTGAGGAATTATGACCAAGGAGGAGAAGTAATATGAGGAATTATGAGGAATAAAATAAATAAATATCAGTATCAGATGACCAAGGAGGAGAATGAATATGATTAATTATGGGAAACTCTTGATTTCACATTGTTCTAGGACACTATGAGTTAGGGCGTCTCTATCTAGGATTCAAGGAAATACTTGACAGGCAAGAGGAAGCATGGTTGCTGCAAGTTGAGATTTGGTTGATGTTGTAGGACAAGAATATTATTTGAATATATACTTGGCTAAGGGGGAGAAATGAGTCTTATAAATTTCGCTCCAAAATGTTATGATAGGAATGAAGCTATATGTACAAGGTCTACAGGCTAGGTATGGAGATAACCAAGTGTCATTGCAAGTTTTCAAGGAGTATTAATGGCTTATAAAGGTCTGATGACTTTATTTAGATGTGTTCTAGTTGATTTCAAGCTTTAAAAATATTTTGTGTGCAATTTGAGAATTTCTTTTTGCTCTCTAGTTTACTAGTTTGTGCTTAAGGGTATGTAGATCAAAAACTATTGTATAGGAAGTATGAGATCCCAAAGGACTAGGGGCTCAAAAGTTGGTCTAGAAGTGTGTATTGATGACCTCCAAGTATGGGAAAAAATTTATATTTGGGATATAACCATAAGATGGTGCGTTGAACAAGTTTCTCTTATAAACCTAGTGTTTTGGTCTTTATTAGAAAAGCGGTTTTCTTAATTATTGTAGGTTTGAGTTTGCCTCATCACTTGAAATGATCAAATGGGTGCCCAAAAATTCTTTCATAGTCTTCTATAATTTCATGGTTAGCTCCATAAAGGAAGATTTGTGTGAGTAGAGGGCTAATTGGCTTGCAGGTTTGTGAAGGAAGTATGTTGCAAACGAAGAGTTGAGTGTTCCTTTTTGACATGTTTTAGGGGCATATGAGTGTACTCCAAATATGAAATTTCAATACATGAAAGTTTTTACACAAAATTTTATGGGTTTCGCAAGGTCCAAATAGGGCTACAACGCTCTTAAGCAAGGCTAATATGAAGAAGTTGACTTTTTGGTCATTTTCTCCAAAATACCAAGATGGTCTGAAGATGCTCAAAGCATGCCTAAAGTTAGATGACCTAGGGGGAGTCACTTTCAATGTTCTCAAGGTGAGCTCAAGTAGTTTTTGATGTTCTAGGTTGTTTAGTCCTGATAAGAGTAGAGTATGATCAAAGAAGAGTGTAGTCATGGAGCATGTTTGAGAAATTCAAGGTAAGAAGTGGTATACATAGTGTTAGGGGGAGTTTGTATAATCTCTCAGAGGTGGTTCTTTCTTTTTTTATCTTAAAATCCTTTTCAGGACCTCAGGATCAGAAGATAGGCCCTTTGTCATTAATGTCAAAAGGGGAGAAAGTCATAATGAAGTTTGATGAGGATGTTCAAATATTACGAAGTCATTCTAAGGGTATTTTTTCATCAGTGACAAAGGGGGATATTGTTTAGCATGGTCATTGATGTCTTAGATTGTCATTGATGTCAAAGAGAGCATGTGGTACTAATGCATTAATGATAAAGTAATCAAATGGAGAGATATGGCACTTGTGAAGGTCTATAAGGACAAAGAATAGGTTGTGAGGCATCCATATATGTATTGAAAAAGTTTTGGTTTATTTTTTGAGAATTTAGAATGGGCAAAATGCATATTCTAGCTTAAAAGAAGCCATATGATCACTGCACATCATGTAGATACGTATGAAATAATAAGTTTATGCATTTATTTTAGGTACGAAGAAAGGCAATAATGGTCAAAGGTTTATATGGAGATGTTTTCTATAGTGCTAAGAATCTACCTTAAAAATTTGGAGTCTTGAAGTGATTTCTAGCTCATGTTATAAAGTTTCAAATTTGCTCTCATAGATAGTGATGGGCTAGAGACCATCAAGTTTAATCACATTGAAGTCTGATGTCATTGGTCTAGAAGATATAATAGTGAGCACTTAATCATACATTTTGAGATCAATGGTGCCTATGAATTCAACATGTCAAAGGTTACACATGATAGTGACAAGCATCACAAGTTTGCTAATCTAATAGAAGATCAATGATGAGCAGTGGTTTGTACTTATGAAGATTAATGGTGTGGGACAAATCAAAGAATCAATAAAGCACATAAGAATACCAAGTGTCACAAGCACATGGATTGTAATCAAAGTATTCAAAAGGCATGTAAGGGTGATAAGTGTCATAATCTTGGGAGTTCTGATCTAGATATAATGGTGAGCATTGGAAGATAAAGACTTGGCTAATCTGAGGAGATTGATGGTGTGTATTTGGTCAATATTTCAAGGGTGAATGAGACAAGGTCAACATTTTTGAATTTTAATAGTTTATTAGTGACTGTTGGAATTCTACTATTTGATTTTGTGAGGGAATACTAGTCTATAATTTTTGTGTTATAACTTTTGATATATGCAAAATTTGACAATGGTGTAAAAATCAAAGTTGTAGAGGACTTCAAGGCATATCTAGAAATTTTTATTTGAGGTCTGATTATATGTATAGTCAAAGCTATTGAGCTCCAAATTTGATTGTGTATGTGTTCATTCTCTACAAGTAACCCAAGAAGGGTAATTGAGTTGTTCTTGATGGTATTTCAATGTTTTAAGATGAATTAAGTATTGGAGCATGTTGTAGACTACATGAGGAGCTTATGTGTGTATTATATAGGTTTGACCAATCTTTATATATGATCAAAGGCTTATAATTTTGTTGTGTTCATTTTTTGTGAGCAAATGTATAGAATGATGTTTGGGCTAATTGTGCTATAGCAGAAGGGTGTTGTGATGGATGTTGTCACTTAAGGTGGACCTATAGATCATGTGGCATGGGTCTATGTATTGTTAAAGTGTTCTTGTGTTTTAAGTTTTCTTGAATAAGTGTCAAATAGGTGAATGGATCTCCATAGGATCTAAAAGGACACTTAGGCATATTTGAAAGAGGGTATTGCTTAAAGGTGACACATGTAGATGAATTAAGAGTGAAGGTATGCATTATGGCTGACAAAGAAGGTTGTGATAATGATATTCATGAAGACTCTATAAAAGGTGAAACCTAATATGATGGTTTATAGACTTGTGGAATAGGTGTTGAGAGTCTAGTAGAGACATGTGTGAGTAGAGCATGTGTTGAGAGTGTAGAAGATAGAGAAAAGAGGTAGGTCAGAGTGAGGACTATGTTTATGACCTTTTAGTCATGTGTTTATTGTGATTATAGAGTTTATATAGGTTTAGGGTTGAGGATGAGCAAAGAATCTTAGGGTGATCCAAAAGGGTGTTTTAGATGCAATGCTTGTATGAACAAGGTTGAGAAAGTGTGAAGGGTAAAAGAGAAGTGTTATATAGTTTGTCCCCATTAGATTAAAGTGCAATCAAAGTTATATAACTACTGATTTCATAGGTGTTGTGTTGGTGCTCAACATCTAGAGCAAGTGGGTGCTTGTTCATACTTAGGGTTGGGTGCTCTTTGTGAAGTGGGTGCTTCACTAAAAGGTTTCTTGTTTGTGATCATATTATAAGACAAGTAGTCCATGTGTTTGTAGGCTTGAGAGAGGTTTTTATTCCCCATGAGAGTTTCTCATAGGAATCATGTGTTATGTGTTTGATCTTGTGTATTCTTTGAATATATGAGATCTCTTATTGATGATTCTTGATCAAGTTGATATATGTTATTTGATTATGAGTTTGAATTGATCTAAATTGAAGATTAAAATATCAGGCATCATTGATTCACCCCCCTGTGAGTGATTGTACCTCCAACAAAAGACCCCTCCCAAAATAACCATGTCCACCATTGATTGCATCCTCTTCTATATATGCACAAAGACTAATTTTTGAGTTACAAGTTTTGAAGAGAGATCAACTAGACCATCCTTCCTCCAACCGAAACCCTCCATAACATCCACCACTCCCATATATTTACATAAATCCACTAAAACTGTGTTGCTAACACCATCCTTCAAGAGGAGAAATGTACAAAGGTTATATCAAGGGAGGGGAAATGTATTGAGAGATATTTCATTTAAAAATTTGACTACATCACTCCCACAAGCCTTTTCATAACATGCACAAGAAATTTCATGTTTTCACAAACCTTTCTTCAAATTCTTAAATAATTGAGAGGGCAATCAGTCCCAGATAATTTGATCCAAAAGAATGAAGGAAAGGGGTAATGCCCATCTCTAGCCTACTTATCCAAGCACACAAACCAACCTAAAGACTAGGCTAAACCAAATTTTTGACCACCCTCCTTATGACATACCCATCCTTTTCTATGTGAATTAAATTACTTATGAAAGGTGAAGCCACATTCAAGTTAGTATTATTAAGCCATATCACCTACATACACTCTTCACCCATAATCACTTTTATAGTTTTCAACACTTCCACATTTAATGTCCAAAAAGTGAGTCACATCTTGTGGTCTAAGACATAATACCTAAAATTCATTTATATTTTCCTTCCTAGAGGGAGAGCACTGGCTAAATCATATCCACATTAGCCATCATAGATTTCATGATCATTTCTTCCATCAATAACCAAAAGCTTCACCACTAGAGAAATAAAGTGCCACCCTATTCAATATTCACACACAATATAACACTAGATCTATAATGAATATGGATCATATCACAAACCTCTCACATGACCAAAATGAATGCACCATCATGTTTATGATAACTTTTCCAAACATCCATTCTAATGATTGGCATTCTCTAGCTAATTACAAAGGACCTTAGATTTGATAAATATAATATAATCTTGACCAAGTGTCTATATTATTATCAATCATTTGGTCACTCCTATGATGAACCTCAATTTGGTAATAATGTTTCTTTCTTATTAGCTTCTCTGAAATAATGCCCAGTTGCTCATGATGATAACTTATCCAATAATAGCTAGGGATTAACCCAAATATTTTTAATCCTCCATGCCTTAGCATGATGATTATGAATGGATTAAAAAATCATCTTAGAATTCCATTCAATAAAATGATGTTCAATATTGCATTGATGAGCCAATTAATTACCCAAAATCATTGCTTCGGCTTTTACATCATTATTCATACCATGATTAAGCTTTATTGACAAGGCCCTAAGCAAAGAACCTAAAAATACCTAATACTAAAACCATCTCCTAATTCACCTACATTACCTCTTGTTACACCATCAAAATTCAACTTAAAAAATCTTTTAGGGGGGTGGAATCCATGAAGCATTATTGTGAGCTTGCGAAGATTTCTTTCTTGCTCTTGACCCATTAATGAGGGCTATTATATCAATATATTATTATATATTGATTAATATCAATATATTATAATGTTATGTATTATTAATATATTAGTATTATATAATGATAATAATATAAAGGCAATTTGAATTTGGTCTATTGGGCAGGAAATAACCATAACAAAAATTTTACTTCCATTAAGTGACTAATTTCTAGGGTTTAGATCATCTCTAGTTCAAAGACTAATTAGAATAATCTTTATGATGGATTGGAAATTTTTTACCAAAGTGGAAGTTTAGCTTCCACAAAATGACAGATTTTCAGGTTTTCATTGAATGACTAATTATGAAAGATTTATGATGGAGTGGTAGAATCTTTTTGGTGATTTAACTGATTTGACATAACCTGAGGAGATTTTTTATGAGTTTATCATTATTTGTACTATTATATTTTTATTTAATATTTATATAACTTTTAGAGATACCAACAGTTGGATTTGGTTATGCATGGATCTACATGTTACACTAAATGCTCTAAGTCGTACAACTAGATCGACTATGAAAGATGTTATTTTTTTAAAAATGTCTTCAAGTTGGTCAATTTCTCTTATTTTGTCTCTATTTTAACTTTAAAAACTTGTTTTATTTTGATATCTAGGAAAGGTGGAAGGATGAAAAATCATCTATTTTTTGAAAATTTAATTAGTAGGGAAAAATAGAGTAGGACTTTAGCATATCCTGAGTAAAACATTTAAGGGCATTATGCAATCCATGAGTAGGTGCCATAAGTTGTGAAGGTTGAGCACTTGTTTCATGTTGGATCTCTCGTTGAAGGAATATTAACTACACCTCTAGTCATTTGTTTCATCTTGATGGGAAAGTGTTTCATGTGGAGGATTGGGGGTTTTTGTCTGTAGTTCTTTTTATTATTGATGCTCTTGTTATATATTTTCTTTATATTATGGGATTCTTTTTCTAATGGTTATGTTGTGTTTCTATTCTCTTATGGGGGTGGGAGGAAAGTTGGATACGTTATTTTTTGTTGGTATTAATTTGAAATTCTGGTTGGGAGGGGATATTTCAAGCTAAATTTTTACTTACATCATGTGGATTTTTTTTATTTTTTCACATTTTTTGTGTGAAAAAATTGTGCTTCTTTTATACCCTACAGATGATTCATGGGTCCTAAACAATGATTTCCCTAACCATTACCCCAAGAAGAAGAATGATGGTAGGAATGTTGTTGGTGGTTTATGCAATGTTAAAGTAAGGGTATTTCATGATGGGATAGAGGTTGTCTCCCTATTCCAATATATTGTCAAATAATTGAAGGACTAGTTGTCTATCCTTGATCTTAAAATAGTCTATATTACCTATTTTCTTTACCATTGTCTCAAGTTTGTTCCATGTTTACTTTACCATGGTTTACAAATATGCAAACCTACTTTATTTAGCATGACATTATTGAGGTTCATCCTATGCCTCATAGGAGATATCCTTAAGAATAACCCTAGCTATACTTGGTGATCATTTTTTAGGTATATCCCTTGAATAATAGATGTTATTTTATGCCTTGTAACTGATTTGATGTTGTGGTTTCACTTGATTGTTTCCTTTGGTCATTTCATTAGATCTCTCCTTGCAGGAATCTTAGCTACACCTCTAGTCATTTATTTCATCTTGAGGGGAGAGCGTTTCATGTGAAGGATTAGGGGTTTTTATTTATAGTTATTTTTATTATTGATGATCTTATTACATATTTGATTTATCTCATGGGATATTTTTTTATTTTTATAATAGTTGTGTTGCATTTCTCGTCTCCCGTGGGGGTGGGAGGAAAGTTGGATACATTGTTGGTTGTTGGTATTTGTTTGAAATTATAGTTGGGAGTGAATATTTTGAGGTGACTTTTTGCTTAACCTATGTGGAAGATTTTTTTTGTTCACATTTATCGTGTGACAACTTTGTGCTCCTTTCATACCCTATGGTTAATTCATGGGTCCTAGGTGGTGATTTCCCTAATCGTTACATCAAGAAGAATAATGATGGTAGGAAAGTTGTTGATGTTTTTCTTAATGTTGAGGTAAGGGTATTTCATGATGTGATAGAGGTTTTTTCCATGTGCCAAGATACTGTCAAATAATTGGAGGACCAATTATCTAACCTTGAGCTTAAAATAGTTTTCATTGCCTATTTTCTCTACCATTATTTTAAGTTTGTTCCATGTTTACTTGACTATGATTTACAGATGTGTAAACCTACTTTATTTAGCATCACATTATTGAGGTTCATCCTATGCCTCATCAGAGATATCCTTAGGAATGACCCTATTTATACTTTGTGACCTTGTTTTAGGGTTATCCCTTGAAAAATAGATGTCTATTTTCTACCCTATAGCTAATTCGATGTAGTGGTTTCACTGGGTTGGTTCCTTTCGTCATTTCATTGATGACCATTTGTAGATGTTTCAAAGATGTAGTTGAAATTGGTCTTTCCTTGTTCTTATTCATTGTATCATCATTTCCCATTATCGAGTTTGGGGGGACCTATTTCTAAAACCCTTGTTTCTTCATTTTAAAGGTTGTGGGACCTATCTGTAAAACCCTCTCTTTGTCTGGTTCATACCTCCAGTTACCAAAAACATTTTACCCATAGCTAATAAAAGATAATATAAACATAATTAGTATATAGTATTATTTATATTATATTATTAATAATAATACTATAGTATACTAACTATTCATTTTTTGTAATATTATAATATATATTTCAAACCTTAATACCAATTTCCAAGCACATGGCTGATAATCTTGTTTCTCATTGCAAGGAGGCTAATAATGGTTCAATGGAATGTCTATTTATTTTCCATTAGTCAATGCATATTATTTGACATCATAACACTATTGAAGTCTTTGGCTTTCAGGGGATCACTTCTCAAGGGATCATTAGCTTTCACAGTTTCTTCCTTTTGCTTCTTACTTGAATGATCTATCTCATTATCATGTATTGCTTTCTTATTTTACTGACTATAAATAATTTTCCCCCATTTGTCATTTGTTTTGAATGGTGATGTTGTTACGATACTTATCCCCACTATTTTTATTTTTTCATTTCCTTGTTTATAGTTCTTTGCATAACTACTTTGTAGGTTCTCATGTTTGAAGCAAAATATATCTAAAGGGAATGCTTTTAACTACTTGCTTCTTTGTATAATCTATGAGTTTAAATTATCTTGGATCAAGTTAGTGATCTATATCTTTTTCCCTTGATGGTTTGAAAATATCAATATCCTATGATTGAAGCCCAAAGTTTGTGGTGGCTATGTTTCCCTTAAATTATTTATATTTGTCTTTTGCTTCATGAATTTTGAAAATCCTTTGTTTCCTAGTGAGATTTTAGTGGATCAGCTTCTAAAGATCAACGTGAAATTAAACTCATTTTATATCAGATTCACATTATGCTATATGCTAGTATTTTATTCAAGACATTATAATACTCTCTATTTTTATTTAGGTCCTTGGGACTCCAATAAAGATTAAAACATATATATGCTAGTAATTTGTTGAAGACATTATATTACTTTCTATTTTTATTTAGGTCCTTGGGACTCCAATAAAGCTAAAAATATAAATAATTTAAAATTAAAATTATTTAACTGCAATCCAGAAACGTTCTAGTCATTTATCTAGTTAGCATGTTTAGTTATATTATATCAAATGGGTTTCCTTTATCTTTGATAAATCACATCATCCACCTAATAAACAAGTATGGAAACCAAAATTATCCTATTAATTATCAAACCATCATGAATGGTCATAGACTTAACAAACAAACAAAAAAATACTATCTTAGACATTCATATCTATCAATGGGTTGAAACCAAAATGTTGAAAGCTAAGGGAAAAACAAGTTTCATGAAGAATCGTGGACTACTAGGGATGTCATATTTTCAATCTAACATTTATATTTGAGGAGGCTAAAGCAAATATGGGCAAATTTTTAGCATTTATCTATAGAGTTTCAAATATATTTTGACATTATTCCTTCAAATTTTATTATTGATAAGACCTAGGACTTTGGGTCTTACAAAATTGGTGATATAACTAGTTATGACACTCTACATGTCCAATATTATTGGTAGAGTACACACGAGCTTTGGTGAGATTAAAAGGTTACAAAATACTATTAGGTTTAATTAAGGTTATCCATTCTCCTCTATATAATTTAGATTATGCATAGATGATTTTAAGGAAATCATATGAAGTTGCCTAGGCATGTATGTTTGCTTTTTGTATAGAGTTTGTGTTGTTATTCATCTATTTGTAGAATACATTTAAATGTCCCACTTAAAAGAATGTTTTGAGAGACAACTACATATCTTAGCATATTTTTATGAAGCATAATGTTTGGTTTTTTGCAGTTAAAAGTATAATGCCAAACACATTTTTATAATATCTAAAGGTTAGAGGGTAGAGACAGAGTCTTCATATGTATGTCTAGGGGTCATTTTTTTCCATGTCATACTTGATATTTTAGATAGTTGTTAAGTCTAGACTAAGAAATGGGTATATAATCACTGACACATTTACTTATAAAAATCGGATGAACATTATGTTTTCACTTCAAAAATTAAAGGAGTGGAGAAATTATTAGATGAATTAAAATTTGATGATAGATTTAGAGATGCATGGTTCATATATAGTAACTCGTTTGCTATTATTTTTAAAAAGGGTTTCTTTTGAGAACAGAAGATGCCATGAAAGAAATGGAAGAAAGGAATGGCATAAAAAAGGATCTATATGCTAAGCTTGGTAATGAAATTAAATCATAAAGGTTATGGTAGAAGTTAAGAAAATTCATTCCTAAGATGATAAACACAAATTATATATGCATGTTTGATTTATTGGTGACTCTTATTTTTTAATGGTAATAATAATTTGGGTTTTTATTTAAAAATAAAACAAATTTACATTAAAATATGCATAGCATAATGGGCATTAAATTACACATAACATTATCCACACAAACCAAATTTACACATGTTAAGAATGTCTTCAAAATTGACTTCAAAAAATTTAAATTTAATAGTTTAACTAGGATTAATTCAATTTACCTACCTATTGTGATGTTGAAAATTGTTGATGCCTCTAGCAAACCTCTTATTAGGAAAAATTTTAGTAATTTAGTAATCTTCAAAATTTTGGAAGGATTTTTCAAATTAAGCTTCAATTCTATATTTCTTGAAAAATGGTGAACTTTATTTTGTATCAATTTTTTACAAAAAAATATTATATTAGGTGGTATAAAATTTGATTGAAATATAAATTCTAAAAAAAATGACATATAGATTAGATATTAAAAAGCACCTTGCAAAATAAAATTAAAAGAAATTGGTAATCCTAAACATGGAAACATAAAATATATATAAACAATGTTTTTTAAAATTTTCTCTCATTAATTTAAACATTTTAAATACAATTACATAAAATAATTAAAAAATAATAATCGATTTAATTATAAACATTTTAATTTTAATGACTATTAGTAAAAACTAATACCTATAAATTCATGCCATGGAATGAAAAAAAAACACCAAGTGAGGCTTAGATCTCCCCCACCAAGGGTTAAATTTGACACCTGTTTAGGCATTTTTTTATCATTTTACATGTAAAATATAGTTAAAAAATTGAAAATGTATTAATGGATAGGGAAGATTTTATAAAAACTGTCATTTTGGTGTTTAAGTTGAAAAAATGGCCGTTTTATACTAAAGGCTTTAGGTAGCTGCTAGATTATAGTGTTAGGTTATAGGCAAACCATGCCCATGACACTGGCAGCCTAGAATAGTGAACCTATAAGCTAATGACACAACCTAACCCTAATGGTACCTGCCAACCTATGCACTTAGAAGTTAGGTAATGACAGGTCAAATTAATATTTTAAGTCTTAATCAAATGCTTACAGATGGCCATCAAGAGGATTTGAAGACTGACACAGTGACGATGAGGATTTTCATATCTTTCTCATTAATACATATCTAATAAGTGATCAAATCACTCAGCTATATATGGTATGGCCCATGAGTGAATGAAGCCAAGTAAAAACAACACACCCTAGACAAGGGAGAGAGATGATGATAATGGAAGTTTGGAGACTAGACTGGAATCTAGGAGTCAAAATTTTGAAGTGGATTATGGGCCATGTTATGACTCACATAACCAAATGCATAAACAAATGCATTTTAAGTTGTGTGACCAGACCAGACCACTTGAACCCTATTCCTTGAATCCTGAAGGTAGCATTATCATATGATTTGGAACCCACACAGAGAAGTGGAGTGGAAACAATGAACATATGCCATTGTCATGCAGTGCAGGAACAACTGTAAGCCTATAATTCATTATGTGTTGTTTATGGACCAATTTACCAGACCAATCCTACTAGCAAATCATGACAAAGACAAGTCAGGAGTTAGAGAGGCTAGAGTAAAAGAGGCATTGAGGATCACATTAACAAAGAAGTATGGAGAATCAAGATTATAGTCTACAATGCATCTAGATTTAAATTAATGGATATGTCACTTCTCTAACCATGATGGATTTTAACCATTGATCATTAGCAGATAAGCCACATCATCAACTACATAAAATTTGCAGTCACTCAGCCCCACAACGGCTAGCTCGATAAGCTCTCTATTATTATAATATTTCCATCAGAGATAAAACCAAGCGGTGATCGGATGGGAGAAGATAATTTCAAAATGAAGTCATTTTATTTTCTAAAATTTTTTAGGGGGTTTCTATTACATGATTAATGTATGAGATTCTTTGTTGAGATCTTGGTGGTGCATGTGGTTTTTGTTTGGGAGATTCAATTAATTGACTACAATTTTATCGTGAGATCTGTCTTTGATCTTTTGTTAATTATGTTTAGATCTGATGTTTAAAGGAAGGTTGATGTTTTTTTGATTCAAATATGGGCAAGACTCCATCTCGAGATATAGATGCAAGGTTAAATTTGAAGGTCAAGGTGAACCGTCAAGAAATTTTTTTGTCACAGGACTTGTGACCATTTTGCCATTACAACAGGGGAAGCAACCACAATAGTAAGAATTGAACCCAGTTTTAACAACTTAATGAGCTCATCTTTATTTTCAAGGTGATTGAAATTTGATATTATAGTTAGGAAGCTCTCCCAGTTGGTGGAGATTTCCCAGTTCCTACGATTAAAATGTGACTTGTGGCTATTGCTGGAGCAGTGAGCTTATTGAGGCTTGGTCATTTCTTATTTATAGGTATGTATTTATTAAAATTTAAATCAATTAGTACTCATTTATGTTTAATTATTTATCTTTTAATCTTTATTTTATGACTCAATTCTTAAGTCACACTGTTACTCACACATGTTTAAATTCTTTTGTGTTTCATTAAACAAACATTAAATTATCAACTTATATAAATTATCATTTTTTTCTTTATAAAAGTTTATTTGTAATAATTTATGAATTTTATATAGTTACATGAACATTGAAATTTTTATGTTTAATTATTTTTTATTATTTGGTTTGTATAGGTACTAATAACTATAAAAAAAATTTCTCAAAACAAAAAGAACCAATCTTCAATAAAAAAGTTTTTTGCATGGTCTAGAAGATCGAAAGCTTTATCACAAGACAATAAAAATTTTGATTTAAATGAAGACTTAAATATATTGGGGTGTGATGACAACTATGATGAAGAATTTGAAGAGAGGGAAGCTTCAACACAAAACAAGAAAAGGGCTAAAATAAATAGAGTGTTTAGAGATGAATGGAAATTTAAATTTAAGTGGTTAAAGTGTAAAATTCATGAAGGGAAAATAATCATGAAATGCATATATTGTAAAAAAACACAAGTCTTCGGGACCATGGGTCACTAGAACTGGTTGTACTACTTTGCAACATGATGCAATACTTACTCATGCAAATTCAAAAATCTATGAAATTTTACAAGCAAAATGGATATGTGGAAATGAAGGGAAAGCAAAATAAATTCCAAGACACATTGCAAGCATTGATGACACCAATTAATAAAGAATCATAACAACCATGAAATTAGTTTATTGGGTTGTGCAAGACGACTTACCCCTTTCAAAATATGAGTCCCTTTGCTCCCTTAAGATGCACTTAGAAACACCAAACATGCCAAAAAATAAGGACTATAATCATATACAAATCATATGGCTACAAATGATTTCCTTTTTTCCATATCTAATTATCTTGAAGAGAGACAAAGTGCAAAAATGTTAGACAGTCCATTCTTCTCTTTGATGTTAGATAAAATTATATATCAAAGCCTAGAGAAACATCTTGTGGTTTATGCTACTTTTCTAGACTCAAAAGGGTTGGGGCCATCTATTTCATAATTCTTAAATCTCATAAATGTGTGTGATGGAAGAGGGAAAACAATATATGATGTAATATGTGTTTTGAAGAAAGAAAGGGGTCTTTCAAATAAAAGTTTGATAGCAGTTTCTATAGATGGTGATTCATCAATGGTGGGGAGTGAAAATGGATTTGTTGCTCTTTTAAAAAAATATGTACACAATCTTATATGTATTCATTTCATTGCTCATCGTGAGGCTTTAGTTGTATTAGAAGCTGTTAAAAATTTAGACCACTGGTGATCACTTGGTTGCTAGCTTACACACTTTAGAAAAAAATTCATATTTATTTCCAAATTCAAGATCATTCACAAGGGTTAAATTCAATCCAAGTCTAAACCACCTCAAAATCAAGTCAAGGGCTATAATCTGGAATTATCAAAGCCATTTTTCTAGCTCCATAAACATAATAAAGGAAAACAATTACATAATCATTCTAGGTGGGAGAACTACATGGGCTTGATTTCCCTCCTTGAAGTAATAGACATGTAGGTTGTGGTCAATCATCAAAGGGGTAATTGAGGTCATCTCAACCCATTACACTCCCCATTTTTAGAGGTTTTAAATCTATCTAAGAACCCTTATGGTTTTAAATACAAGAGAAGAGAAATAATACATTTAGTGTGACATAATTAAAATTATGATATCGTAGATTGATCAGTAGACACAAGCATAGAAGGCACAATGGTTTATTTTGTGTCATAGTCAACATGGATAAGTATGAGGTTAATATAATTGAGTGACCTACATTGTTTTCCACTTAAAATGATCCTATCTAAGAATATTTTTGAGTTATACCATTGATTTTCCATTTTCATAAATATGATTCTTTTGTATTTTCTTATCATTGAACTGGGATGAGTCTATAGTCAATGGATTGGAGTGGCTCGTGCTACAATCCACTTATAGTGAACCTATCAAATAATTTTTTATTATTATTTCCATGATTCTAAACATGGAAAATAATATCTCTCTCTATTTATCATAGTTAAACATTTGAAATAGTCACCATAAATACTAGTTTGTGCTAAGTTATTTTCTTTCTAGTGTTTTCTTAAAATAACAATTTTCCATAGTTATCAAACTATCAAAATAAGAATTTTTTATTATTATACATATTTAACATTATGATATTATCTTGTTTTATAACTATAATCTTAAAAACAATCTAGTTTATTTATCAAAATAAGGGTAAAACATATTAGGGAACCCACATATTTGTTTTTGAGATCTCATTTTTCTGATTTGATGTTTAATTTCATTTTCATTTTCATTTAGTTTTATTTGCTTTACTAGAAATGATGTTATATCAGTTTTAAAACTCATATGAGATATCATAGTTAAATTAGTCTTAAATATTACCTGAGCCATGATGTGATGGGTGTATACACATAATATTTTCAAACTTTTATCAGTTGTTGACTCTCTTTACCTTGCAAAAACTCATCGAGTCTCGGTCTCTCTAAGTGCATGCCTAAAGGGGTGCATTGGGAAAGGGGTGGGTAGACCATTAGTACTTCATAGGATTATCTCTGCTTTTTCCACTTTCCATCTACATACTTATCTCCTAAAACCCATTGCCTTAAGCTTGGCCTTCTCTTTTTGCACACTCCTCTAGCCTTTTACCACATTCATTAGCCCTTTTTCTAACTTAAAACCTCTTTTGACAATTTACATGATGTTTTATTATTTTTGAGAAAACTAGGGTATAGTTACTAAACAATAAAGGGTCTAAAATAAAGGAAAATATCAATGAAATATAGTAAAATGTGTATTTTGATCAAACTAAATCACGTCAATTTCATAGGGAGAGAAATAAGCTTATCTATAAAAATAGGCTAAAATAGATTATTTAGAGGTTGAAATCTACTATACAGGACTAAGATAGTGTCATAGATATAGTTCTAACTTTCATTTTGTGAAAGGATAGGAGCGTCAAAATAGGACACCCTGGCATCCAGTTCTATAATCCTTTTTTGTTACTGTTGTCCTGAAGGTCTAACCTTTCTAGGTTTTATCTACTAGCTCAATGTGAGCTTGTGTATGAAATTTCAAAGGTTGAATGTCAACATAGCTCATTGTAGGTCCATTTCAATCTCCAAACATTAAGTCTATCTACACACATGAAAAAATGAATGCATCAAAATCATAAGGGGGAAAAAATAGGTTATGGGAAGTATGATTGCATGATATAGAGCCCTTATTGTCTTGATCATTTCATATATTAACTCCCAAGCTAGGGTCTTAGATCAAATGTAGTTCTCCCTTAGAGAACTTGCATAATCATTGTGCATGGTAGATGCAATAATGAACTTTTTCCTAGGTCTTTCCTTGATCAAGCATGTAAGTCTATATGTGATGCATAATGTTGAGCTATACTATTGACTAATTTTTTTAATTATGTGTTGTGTCAAAGTAGTAA
The DNA here is from genome assembly GCA_037957365.1 of Torreya grandis. Classification (NCBI taxonomy): domain Eukaryota; kingdom Viridiplantae; phylum Streptophyta; class Pinopsida; order Cupressales; family Taxaceae; genus Torreya; species Torreya grandis. The sequence goes on from JARHVA010003289.1 coordinate 506,896, forward strand.
GTGCTAGATATAAAATGCCTTATGTAGTCATTTATATATGAGACTCTTTATTTTGAATTTGGAAGCTTTATTCACATTAGGATGACATTGGAAAAGTTAAAGATGAAACTAAGAAAGGGGATGGGGATCATTAAGTGAGGGAAACTAACCATTGGATCTCAAAATGACGTTGGACAACAGTAATAAAAATGGACACCGTAGGGTCTAGTGTTGTAATCCAATCCCAACACTCCTATATTACAGGCTCAAGACCTGGGGGGATGGAATAAGCATAGAAAATATGACATGGCTTAGGTGGAATGAGGTTCTGAAAGTCTACAGATGACTAGTAACAAGCAAAAAGGTGATTTAGGCATGAAACAAGACCAAGATGAGTAAAAACAAAAGACAGCTAATGTGAACAAGGCTCATATTTTCTAGTTGGAATCTCTTATGAAAGGACTATGAAAAGACACAATGTGAGTGGTTTCTTGACCAATTTAGGGTGTATACATTTTCCCCCATTTTGTTCTAGTTATGAAATGAAATGAAGTACTAGAGTAAAAAAAGAAAAGAAAATGTGTACCTAAACCTACCTATGTGGAAATGAATGTGTTGGAAAGGGTCCAACTCACTTCATAGCTAGCAAAGTGGATGGAGAGCCAAATAGTGCCTAGAGAAAGAAGGAATCCCTAAAATGGATGCCCCCTATACTGAATCTAGAAGTGAAATTTGTGTAACATGGAGGAGGGTAATGCTTGCCCCCTGTGTTGAATTTGACTGGAATGATAAATGCTCGAAGTCCCAAAACCAATGTCTTCCCTCTATTTCATATAAACTCATGTAATTTAGAATATGTGTATATAATTTATATGTTGTGAAGAGAAAAATATGTCATACCCCTACTCTGAATAATTTGAATTGAAACTGAGAAATGCTTAGATGTCTAAAACCAATGTTTATCCTCTATCCTGTACAAACTTGTGTATTCTGGATCTGGGTAATGTAATAGACCAACCATTGTAGATGGTTATGTGGTCCAACCTAGTGACACCTGGGTATAGTTGGGTGTAATCTAAAACTCTAGTAAATATGTAAGAAGATAATGACATGTCTTGCCATTCTAATCCATATAATCCTAGAGGATGAAGAACATAAACATCTGTGACATGCCCCCAAATATGGTATGTGAGTGATGCATATGTATAATTAGGTAATTTGTATAACCACATGTGATATGACCTATCTTGTCATGCCCCATGTGTAAAATTGGAGATCAAAACACCATGTTCTACACTATGCCTATAAACTACTATCTAGTCGTATAATTGTGTCATGTTGTACGTGTGAGACGTGTAGTAATGTACATTCCCCCAAATTTTGTATCTGAGTCTAAATCTATATCGAAGTCACTATGAATCTAAATAATCTGAACCACTATATCTAAAAAATTTGTGTACTTATAATCTAAAATCACTATAGATCCTCTATGTATCTATAAATTCAAGGTATATCCCTCTGAATATCCTAAATAATGTTGAGTGACCCATGTAATCTGAATCAATGTATATTTTGATTGATTTGAGCTAAGTTTGATGATTGGATGGTTAGAGGTGTAAGAACCATGGTGTATCCATCTATGAGAGTGGATGGGTATGTTGGGTAGGTGTAGAAAAAGGAATAGTATGAATGATGTCCCCTTTTGAGGAGAGGAACAAAATCCATGATAGAGGAGTTTGAGCTAAAACAGATGACTAGTGGAGTAATGATTAGCAAAGTTGGTATATGTTGAATTGATTGAGAGGTTATTTTAATGATTAGACTGAGTCTATTTGAAATTTAAACAAGCTCTTCATTGGTTAAGACCAAGTTGTATGTCTAAATATAATAAAAATATAGATATGTACATGCCATAGTAGGTGGATGAGATAGTAATAGAGTGAATCGTATGTGATGTTGAAGGTATCATTGTCATGATTCCATGGAATAAAATAGTTTTCAAAATGGAGTTATGAGGCTCTAGTTATGGTCAAAATGGTATTGTGTTTTGGATGAAAGAGTTGTTTGATATAAGAAAATTGGATTGATTATTGGTTCATTTGTGCATTAACTAGTTTGAGATTTGGAGCTCTCAAGTGAGAGATATGCCAAGGAAATGAGCATGTATCGTGACCTACTTTGAGTAGTAGGCAACCTAAGTGGAGGCTAATGGTGATGTTACCCTGGTAAGTAGCTAAAAAGCATGATTTTTACCTATTTGGAAGATTGATTTTGATGTTTTTGAGTAGTTTATAAAAAAAATTACTAGTTTCAGCATTCTTGTCTAAGAGCTGATGCTCATGTCTTGGGTTCAATGTTGTTTTCTAGGTTCCAATGCTCCTTCCTAATGTTGGTGTCCTTTTTGTAGTGTTGTTGTCTACTGGGGCTGATTTTTTTGTGATTATGCTTTGTTACCTACTATTGTTTAACTTAGATGTTTAGTTTGGCATGGTTGATTGATATATATGCTATTTTTGGTGTTTTTAGGGTGAGGTACAGATGAGAGAGTTTTGTAGAGTTTGATGGAGACATTGAGGATGCTACCTTTATCTAATGATGAGAGAGTTGTGATGGATAGAGTAGGGTTGGGTCATGTATGTGAGCTAGGCACTATGCAGTGGGATAGATATCTGATTACCACCTTATGTGAGAGGTAGAATGTAGACACATGTACTTTTTATCTTCTTATAGGGGAGATTACTATGAAACTGGAGGATGTATATCACATTTTGAATTTATAGGTTAGTAGATGGTGGGTGACATTATAGGATGACATAGGCACTGATGCTATTGATCGTGCATCCTTGTATTTTGTTGGTGTGCCCTCAAGCATACATCAAAGAGGTAGTGATAGTGATGTTATGCTATCAGTTATAATATAGTCTAGTGTTTCACATCTTTGGAAGTGGTTGGATGTATTGTTGGCTTCATTTTTTCCTGTAGATAGGAGTGGGGTGTTGATTATATATAAGATGCATAGGATCATTCATAGTGTGAAAGTGTATGCCACTGTGTTCTTATGGGGTAGGACTATGCTTACCCACATATAAATGTATCTTTACATGTTTAAGTAGGAGGCATTCAATAGTGATGTGAGTGTAGCTTCTTTATTTCACTATTGGGCTTATGAGCACATTATAGTTATGCATTCAATTGGGTTACTTAGGCTATAGTGGGCACACCTATGGCCATTTAGGGAGTGGTGGATGATCACATTAGCTATCTAGTCTCTTGGGGTAGATCATTATAGATGATTTTTGGATATATTGGTGGCTCATGATATCATATGGAGGCCTTATAGAGGATTTCCTAAGTGGGCTAAAGATGGAGTATAGTTTTGGTATATGAGGGTTAGTTATTGGTTACATGACTGATGGGTTAGAGTGTATGAGTGATTTCAATATGAGTTCATGCCTAGACAATTTGGGGTACCATAGGATGTGCCCCCAAAAACATGGGTGTAGATGAGGATTGCATGTGCAACAGTGAGGGTAGGAGATTGTGCGAGGCTTACTAAGGCTAAGTTTTCACCATTACCTTCGGATGTATGAGATGTAGCTATAAATATTCTTGATGTAGATGACATTGGATGCATAAAGACATGTACTAAATGGTGGATGAGGCATCGATGGATTCCATTGTATCCTTTTGATGGAGGAGATGCTCCTAAGTATGAGGATCATGCATCGATCTATATGATGGGAGGTAAGTAGTAATTTATATTTGAATTTTTTATGAATATGTGCTTGTTTAGCTTGATTTGAAAGTGTATATCTAATTTAGTATTTTACTTTATGTGTAGGTGGAGTGGGAAGTGCTCAAGATGAGGCACATTTTGGTGCAAGCAGTAGAGATGATGGGTTAAGGGAGACCATCATTGAGTTGACACTCTAAGAGCTTACATGATATGTTCTTAATGATGTTGTGGAGGAGGGTTTGATAGAGCGAGTGATAGTTATAACCCATGTTAATGCTCATTTGTTTGATAGAGATGTTATATCTACAACTGTATATGTTACGGTAGTAAGAGAGAGAGATGAGTTAAGGGCTGAGATAGATAGGCATAGGATGCCTCCACCTAATTTTGGATTGGTGAGTAGGAGGATTATGGATGAGTAGACTGATATTCAATAATGATATGCAAACTTGTGTGAGAAGCATGGTCAGATATTGGAGTGAGAGAGTCATCGTAACAGGTATTTGGGAGCTCAAGGAGGTGAGGGGTTATCAAGTGCTAGGTTGGATTATAGGACTAGTACTAGTGGAGAGAGTGAGGCTATGAATGAGAGGTCGACTCTTATTCATGATTGATTATATCTTTATATGATGTATATGTTTTGAAAACTTTGTTAAATATATGGATATTATTTTTATTACAACTCATGTGCATTGTGTTATGGGATTTGAAATACGTTGGTATATTAATTTGAAAATGATTGATTTAGAAATGGTTGGTTTGGTATTGATTTCAAGGTTGAGTATGTTTTGGTAAAATGTTATTTTGATATGATTTAGATTGTTCATGATATGTTGATAAGTGTGATAGTAGGTTTGATTTGTAATCATATGCAAGAAAAAAATTTGTTTGTTTTTGTCATTAGTAAGTTGTTTTGATAAAGTGAGTTGGTTTAAGAGTGGCAAAATAGGATATTAGTAAGGTCCAGATTTGGATAATTTGGTTTGGCTAGGGATGGCTATTTAGAACTAGAAATGTTATTTGTTAGTAGAAAGGGATGAAAGAGAGTGTTTTGTGCTCAATTTCCTGAGAGTGGCTCAAGAATACAAAGGCTGGTCCTTCGGCTCCATCATTGCCCTACTAAGTGAAACTATGAACTGATACCAATGTGAATGTGTATTGGATCACTCTATGTCGTATCCCTATCTGAATCATAATGACCAACTAATCAAGTGCCCATATTGATCATACTATGTAAAAATATATGTTGTATTTGATACTATCTAGTGTATACAAATTGTATCTATGTGTGGAGACTCTGCCGAATGTACCCTTACTGGATGTGCAGTTGAAGTTGTCTATTGTGATGTGTATGAATGAATAATAGGTTGAGATGAAGCTAAAACCTATGATGGGGGTTCATCTAATATCAATCGTAGTGGGTTTCTACTTGAGATAGGACCTTAAAAATCTAGTCATAGTGAATATCTCTATAGATCAATGCTCTGTGATGTGGGTTCATTTAATCTTAACTATAGTTGGTTGTTACATGAGATAAGACCTTAAAAATTTAGTTGCAGTGAATATCTCTCTAGAGTGGTACTCTAATATGGTGCTTGTGACTATGATGGATATGTATATGGAACTGTAGCATATACTCCTCTAACCATAGTACTATATGTAGGGTGTTCTCACTGTACTAGTTTCCAAACCTTTTAAATAGGTGTAATAAGAGATCTCCTATGAGGCTTTCTAATAGAACCCGTAATACTCTCATGATGACTGATCGATGATTCATGTAAAAAATTATCTTGGGATGACTTAGTCATGGAGTTATGAGGTCTAGGAATCCATGATGGAGGAGATCTCAGTACCCCCTATGTGAATGCTATGATGCAATTATTAACACATCTATTAATGCAATCCCTGAGTCTATAACAATCATTATCTTTGTGTCCACAGATGTGATGATAGTTATAAAAGGGTTGATGTGGATGTCTATGTAAGAGATGTGGTTCTCGTCGATGAGTAGAAGGTAATGTGATTAACCTCCTATCTAGTAGTATTGATAAAATTACACATGGACTATCCCACTCTGAATCAAACTATAATGGTGCCTTTCTGCTATTCTCTATTGTGCATATTACAGGTTGTGCTCTGGAGACTAGCTCTCTATTTTTAACTAGTTTCTTTTCTAGTTGTGGTCTCCTATCTTTTTTAGGAAATGGTGGATGTTGTGTGATAGGAATTATAGATGTATGTACTACTAGGAAATCTAGAGTAATGTGATCAACTAAATCTGCCTTAATCAGTCCCAATTTATTTTTCAAGGCTAGAACAATATAGCATAAGTGCCTGAAAGAGGACTGTGTCTAATATAATAGATGCTTGAGGAGTGGTTGACAAATCCCCTTAATAAAGAAATGTTGAATTTCTAAATTTATTGGTTTGTAGATCAATCTTGACATGTGCATCTTGAATCATAAGATATAATCACTAACTGGTTATGAAGTATTATGATGCAATGTGGCAAGTTTCTCATATGCAACATGATGGCCCACATTTGCTATGTAATATCTGAGAAATGCCTGCTCTAAATCATCATATGTATGTAAGAAAGCAATAGGGAGTAGATGAAATAACCAATTCTATGTTTCCCCTACTAATTTATACTAGAAAATTTTCATTTGAATCAAAGGACTCACATAAGATGACAAAGCCTTCTAAAAATCCTAAAGGTGTATGAATGGATCTCCAGTCTTATCAAAGTGAGGCAATGATGTTATCTATAAATGCTTAGGCAATGAAGCTTTTACAGATATCTTTATAAAAGGGTTACCATGTAAATAATTGGAATCCATCCAAGACTTATAAGCCTTGTTTTCCAAGGTAAGGAGATGTACTTAGTGTTGTAATTCACCTACTACATGCATCAAAGAAATAATCTCCTAGGATGGTATATTAGCATCTTGAAGTGATTCATTTAATCATTTAATTTGATCATTTATTTCAGCCATGAGAATGCTACATTTAGCAATTGGATCATAAAGAGGGGGTGTAATTACTTGAACCTTGGTATTAATGGTAACTTAGACCTTACTAGAGGGATGTGGGCTACCATTCTTTTTAGGTGAAGAGTGAGACCTAGATTCTACTGTGGTGAGGGGTGGATTGGAAAATTTATTGGTATCTTTATGTTTTAATGGTTAACATTCCAATTGAGTAGAGGATGTGATGTTATCATTAACATTTTCATTATTTGAAATAGAATCATGCATAGAAGTAGAGATAACATTTGGTATTGCATTATGTTTGAGAGGAAGAGTGAGAGAAGAGTTAAAAACATGAGATGCATTTTCTTCTTCACAATGTACATAATAATCATCATTATTCAATGCATTATCATATACAAAATATTATTCATAGTCACTTTCATTTTCATATCCATTTGCATGTTTACTATCATACTCATTATCACTTCCATTGTCACTAGAGAGAGGTGTAAGAGAAGAATTAAGTTTTTTTTTAATATTCAATAAATTATCATTTGAATGTGCATCTATGTTGTCCATGGATGGAGTGTACGTATTATTTTCATTTTTAATATGAGAAGTAAGAGAAGAAGAGTTTTCATTTAGACATTATTTTGATAAAGTAGAGTTATAAACATGAGATTGATCTTTTGAACCATGCATTGGTAATTTGATTCTATTGTGTTTATATTGTTGGAGAGAGAGAGAGAGAGAGAGAGAGAGAGAGAGAGAGAGAGAGAGAGAGAGAGAGTAGGTTCACATGGAAGCAAATTATCACCAATAAGAGGTTCAATTGGAAGTGCATGATTAATTTGTTCATTTGGTGCATTGTGCCTAGGAGAATGAAGTGAAAATTACCTTTCCCATTTATCAAAATTATTTTCTTTAGAAGAAGGAATAAAATAGATAGGGTTGAGAGAAGGAGATGCATCTACCTTTTCTTCACTATCACTTTCACATGTATCATCATATTCCTCATTACAACAATAGTAATTATCTTCATTATAAATGAAATCAATTTCCACATTTTTAGCTAATGTGCAATTTTTCAAATGTGTTCATTCATTGTCATAAATATGAGAAAAAATTATAAATTGATCTATGGGATGAGAGGGAAGAAGTGCCTTAGTGTTAATTTTATTTATTTCACCAAAGAGAATATGTAAAATTAATATTAAGCAAATAAATGCAAAAATTACTACAAACATAAATAATTTGAAAATATTTTTAGCACTCTAAATAATTTGCAAAAATTCTAAAATATTTTTCTAAACATTGTAAAGAAGGTAGGCTTGAGGTTTGAGGACCTAGTTAGAAAATCCAGGGATTTTTTATTAGGGTTTTAGAATTTTTATAAATTATTGCAATAATTTAAATTTTGAAAAAATAGTTGAATACAAGTAATGCAAAAAAATTTATATAAAAATCAGAAATTTGAAATTAAATTTGTGCACAAAATTTGAAGGAAAAACCCTAAGTGTACCTAGGGTTTTAGATTTGTTTGTAGTAAGTCAAGTTCACCAAATGTTTTATTATTTTTGGTAAACCTAGGGTATAATTCCTAAATAATAAAAGGTCTGGAATAAAGGGAAATATCAATAAAATACAGTAAAAAATAGATTTTTATCAAAATGAATCACATCAATTGCATAGGGAGAGAAATAAACATATCTAGAAAAATAGGTTGAAATAGATGATTCAAAGGTTGAATTCTACTATACAATACCAGGATAGTGTTGTAAATCTAGATCTCACTTTTATTTTGTGAAAGGACAAGAGTGCCAAAATAAGACACCGTGGTGCTCAATGTTATAGTCCTTTTCTACCATTATTATCTTGAAGGTTTGAGCTTTTTGGGTTTTATCCGTTGTCTCAGTGTGAGACCATGTATGAAATTTTAGAGGTTGAATGTCAACAGAGCTTGTTATAGGTCTATTTCAATCTCCAAATCCTAAGTCTATCTACACACACAAAATAATGAATACATCAAAAACATAAAGGGAAAAATATAGGTTAAGAGAAGTATGATCGCATAATCTAGAACCCCTGTTATCCTGATCATTGCCTATATTAACCCTCAATATAGGGTCTCAGATCAAATATAGTTATCCCTTAAGGAATGTGCATAATCAATGCACATGGTAGATGTAAGAATGAACTTTCACCTAGTCCTTTCCTTGATCAAGAATGAAAGTCTATGTGTGATGCATAATGCTAAGCTATACTATTAACTGATTTTTTAATTATGTGTTGTGTCAAAGTAGTAAATGATAGATATAAAATGCCTTGTGTAGTTCTTTATATAAGAGACACTTTATTTCAAATTTGAGACCTTTATTCACATTAGGCCAACATTGTAAAACTTAAGGATGAAGTTAAGAAAGGGGTTGAGACTCATTAAGCGAGAGAAAGTAACCGTTGGAGCTCAAAATGACCTTGGACAGGAACACTAGAAATGGACACCCTAGGGTCCAATGTTGTAGTCCAATCCCAACACTCTTATCCTAAAGGCTCGCATTCTGAGGGGATGGAATAAGTATGGAAAATTTGACCTAGTTAAGGTGGAATGAGGTTTTGAAAGTCTATTGATGACTATTAATAAGAAAAAAGGTGACTCAGACATGAAATAAGACCAAGATGAGTAAAAACAAAAGACATCACTAATGTGAAGAAGGTTCATATTTTTTAGTCAGAGTCTCATGTGAAAGGACTATGAAAAGATATGATATGTGTGGTTGCTTGACCAATTTAAGGTGTATACATATGACTATATTGGTTGTGTCAACCTTGTACTCTTATTGAAAAAACTTATTTAGGATCTAGGTCGGCTCTTGACCAACCTAGTCCATGACCTAGTGAATTTTTGCCAATAACAATACTAAATTGATTAGGTTGACCTGTCGACTGAAAATTTTGGAAGGTTTGAGGGTTAGATCTGCCTATATAGGCACAATAATTTTGTGATTATTTAGATAATTGAAGAATTAATATATATTGCACATATTATTATCCACCATTATACTTAAGGATCAATCTTGGTGTTTCTAACTTTCTTTGGAAATATAGATCTTGTCTTGTGGAGAAGTCTTTTAGATGTATCGATAGGTTGTGTAGCCTAGAGCTAATTTATCTTTGTCATCCTCACCACAAAAATCTCTTACAAATCACCTTGGCCAAAGGAGAAATTGAGGCTCATTGGGTTTGTCTTTAAAGGTGATTATTCCTAACTTTGTTTCTCCTTTGTAAGAGTAGATAAATATGCATTTGCACTTCTCTTCCATGCATTAGGATTTTGTATACATTGATGTGAGTATATATCTTTAAAGTAAGAAATATGCACCCCAAAAAAATAAACAAAGAATTTGATTTTACACAAAACCGAGATCTAATAAATCTAGATCAAATTCAAATGAAAATCCTTCCTATCAAATAATTATTCTAGCATTCAAAGGTTGAGAGAAGAAGGGTTCGATTTGCAAAATTTCACAATTAAGAGAAAAGTTACATGCAAGGAGAAATGACCACTTCAATATCCCTTGTTTGGAGTAGATTAAACAACTCTCAGTCAACAAAACTAAAGCATGATCATTTTGTATTCCTTAAAATTTGTAGTTATATTCATTTAGATAGAATCCCATATGAAGCCCCAATTAGGAAGAGAAAAACTACAAGTGACAATCCACATCTAAAACCATAATCCACCAAGAGTAATAATGATTAGGAAGCCATTGTAGGGTAACTCAAAACATAACAGTTCCAACTGGCATAATAGAAATTAAATATTTGCCACAATCCAAAAATGCAGTTTGCACACACAACCTTACGAACCCACAAGGAAAATAATCGAGTTTAAATATTGAAGGTCCGACATGAAGTCTCATGACTTCATAGTGGACCTTTCAGTGTCCCATTTTTAAATAAAATCCCATTGAGCTCAAAACTCCCTATAATTTATCACAATCCTTTTGTATAAAGAAAGCAAAACCACTTACTTGAAGGCTATGCAGGCCACCATGGAAGGGAAGGATTAATTTCTTTCAGCGTTTATTCTTTCTACTCCCTGCGCTGCACTTCATCCACCCTTTTTCCTCCAACACCACCATGAATTTATACAGCACTGGTTTTGCCTATTGAGCCACCAGTTACTCCCCTCCAAGATACATAGGCCAAGTTGTAGGATAAAAAAGCTATCTTACGATCAGTCCACACAATTCTTCCGTAGTACTAGTCTAGGGGCTAGGTAGAGTGTTGAGTTAGTTCACTTAAGGCTACCAAGAAATTCCATAGGTAATTGCAAAATTTTAATTTATAAGTGCAATTGCTGATATCAATCTAGTACTTATAAGGCAATTCCAAAATAATGTTTTGATCTTTTAATATGAGAAAGAATTGTAAATTTCTTTTTTTACGAGGAAGGCGTCAATCATAATAGCTCCAAGAATTGGAGTCCCATAGCATGCCATTGTGAAAAGTGCATATGGTAAATGAAGCACCTAAGAGCTTCCCTGTTCCCATTCTTGTGTCATTCCTCAACACGTATTCCTCACGTTGCCAATCATTTATCAATATTCCAAACCGCTCTCTCCAACTACAGATCCTCAAACACCCACCAAAGAAAAGGCTAAAAATGATGGCTATGTCAGTAGTGTGTACAAAAAACAAACACAATAAAGATCTAGGATGTCTATCAATGCTTTTCCCTAAATGCTCTGAATCCTTCTTTTCTTTGCTAAGGATAAATTTCCATTGAGGGAAAAATGAATCAAGTGATGATTGGCAAACTAAGTCCCGACATTCTATAAACTGAAATTATACCACATCAATAATTGCACTCTCTATAAGGTAGAGAATATGGAAAAACCAGACTACGAATTGATCCTCAAAAGCCAACTGTAAATGGAGGTTTGCATAAATTTTTTGAATTTATTCAATCCGTCTGCAGGTCCAAAACCTGGTGTGTCACCGCACTTGGGCCCACACTTCACACATGGCATCGTCACCATTGCCGTGCTCATCACTAGACAATCGTCATAACCTGTGTCACCAATGCTCTCAGCGAATGACCCAAGCTCTCAACAAATGACCCAAGCTCACCATCAGATAACATAAGATGTTACTAGTAAATATCCATGAATTTGCAACGTGCACAAACATATTTAACTATATTTGGAGATGCCAACACAAATCTACGAGCCTCAAGTTTTCTTCCAAAACATTGTGGCTTTACAGTTCAAAGGCTTTTAGAAAATATGATGTTAAATTAGCCGCTATTTTGGAGCAATCGAGCCCATCCCCAAATAGTTATCATGGATGCATAAAATGATGAAATGAAAAATATATTTTCAATTTTAACTCATGTTTACCCAAAAAATTTGAGACATAGGTTTTGAGAATACATTCATTCTATGTACTGTACATAACATCACCCTTTTGCCACTTAATAACATTTATACAACTTTAACCAATCAAAATATTAATAAATAATTTTTTCATATTTTTTATTAACAAATATATAATTTAACTTTTGAAAACTTGTAAATTATTTAATAAACAAAAAATAATAAATTTTAATTGATGAAAAATGCAAATATTAATTAAAAACTAAAACAAACTGAATGCTTTAATGTACCCCTTCCCAACTAATAACAAATCATCATCAAAAGAATGTTTGCCATCCATTGATTTAGACTTTATCGTTTGGTATATAGAAAAACTTTAGCATACCCCAATCTCCAGTCTTGAGTCCCCTACAGGGGCATTCTGGTGACTCGAACATCGGCAACGGAGAGTACCCGAGCTAATGACAGGCGAAAAGACCTTCCGCCCGAGTCCACATTTAACATGACGATGACACAGACGTACATGAAAAAGCTTTATTTAGCATGACAGAGACGGTCATATCCGACCATATACTGCAAAATACAGTGTTGATATCCAGCAGATATTCACTTTATATCACGGGGGAACACACATCATTTCAGCCACCCGACTGCTTTTGATTTAACATCTAAAAGCCATTTTTATGCATCGAACTCTTCGAGGCCATTTTGTCAGACACTTCACATGCCCACAACATGCTCCCATGTTTGCGATATTCTATGGGTAATAGCTACATTTATTTGGTGATTACCCAAAAAAATTCTTTGTTCGATTTCTAACTCTATATGCTTCAACAAAATCATCATCGTACGATTGAAGAATAACGATACCATTTTTATCGTCTGGGTTTTACAATAAAAAATATTTTAATTTTGATTTTGATTTGCAAGAACATGTTACAGAATATCATTCATTCTTTTCCCGATATAATTTTAATAAATTTTCTATCATACATAGATGCATTCACAAAATTTTATTGCTTTAATAATAATTTATGAAAATATTAAGTTGTAAATTATTTTAATAATAATTTTATCAACTAGCTTGCTCATGATTACGACAATGGTTAAATATTGTTAATTATTATGTATAATATAATTTTTATTGTTAATAGTTTTTTCTCTTTGTTTTTCTTTATGAATGTTTTAAAAAAGAATACTTTCGGTTCCAAAAATATATTGAAGTAGATTGAGTAGATTATATGTATATAATTTGCCTTCACCTCTCATAATTTATAAATATAAATCTAATACGAGATTGAAAATCATTATTTGTGTATCAAGTGTCAGAGGATAAGTGACGCACATCGAAATTTAGAAGAATCCAACAACAATGAACATTTTTACCACACATAATTTTAGGAATCCTTTTGGCATACGACACATAAATTCCTTTCTCAACCCCACCTATATAATCCTACTGTATTATATAAATGATTCTCTCTCTCATCAAATATTATAGAACATGTCAAATGATCGAAGCACATTATATTTTTAATTTTTTGTATTACTTGTTTTAATATCTTCATATCAGAACTATGTTATATGTATTAGCCATTACTTCTATGCAATAGATTATAGAAATGTTGTATCTCTAATTCTCACTATTAACGTTTTTATCTATTTACTATTATTAACTTTTATATATTATTTATTATTGCACTTAGTTTACATTGTAAATTTACATACAAACTTAAATTTAAATGATTTATAATACAAAGGTATGGACTAGCCACTATGGGAATCTTGTTAGAAAAAGAAATATATCTGAATAACATGATAATTTAAAAATATCAATGAACAATTATGAGGTGACTATAAATTTTGATTCAATTATGAAACAAGGACTCCCCAATGAAAATATTTATGATGTGAATGTGTTAAAACAAATATGGGAACTATACATGCCTCCCAACATAAATCATATTTCAATTATGGGCTCACTAAAATGGTAAAACAAGTTCTATTGTGTTGTCCAAACATCAAATCATATTCAAATAGGGAAGCTCATAAGAACAAACATTTATGGGTTTCAACCACACTCTACGCGTGTATTTTGCACTCATGTGTGGACATCTGATAGTATTTGGGAGTACATACAAATGAGCTCAAGGCACCCTCAAGATGCTAAGATTAGGCAATCTTCTTTATTGAGTGAAATATTTTAGGAAACACTAAAATGAGGAATAAAATGACTGTGTTTTAAATATGGTGTTTTTATAGATTGCAGTTTGTAAATTTAGAGATGCAAATTATTACCACATATGCCTATGTTTGAGATTGTATAGGGGGTGAAACAAATATCAAGGTCCATTTGGCATACGCTTAACTAGTGGTGTGGAGTTTGATTCGCAAGCTTAACAACTAGAACTTGCACCCCCAAGGTGCAAGTTATATTGGGAGGGAATGTATGATTTTCATTTTTAGTAAAACGAGATTTTATAAAAGGAAAAAATGTAAATTTTTAGTTTGTACATCACTTGAAATCCAAGAACATTGACCTTGTCTCACCTTGTGTGTATGATGTAGTATGCAACAATAATCTAAATTTTTTGATAGAGGTGACATTAAAAAATGAGGTTGTGTGTTCCTTTATAAGATATGGGAATGCATTGTATAGGGAGGAGATGTTTAATTTTAGATTAAGCTTGAGCAACAGTGAAATGGTGGGGAAGGGCAAGACCATATAGAACATAGAAGTGGATAAATATTTTAAGGTGAATTAGGTGGTGATAGTGAGAGGCAATGGCATGGTATTTCAAGTGACATACTTGATGAACCCTAGGAAGATACACATTCAAAGTTTAGTGGCATGTCAAATCTTTCAATGCAATATGTAGCATAGATGAACGAAAGCTACAAGATAGGATTTGAGACCTCAATCTCATCCCCACCAATTTTTTATTTTGATATTAGAAACCATCCTCACCAATTTTTTTGGTTGTCCTAACTAAAGAGTATATAAACTAAATTAGGAGCTTACTTATTAGATATAGTAATAATAATTACAGTGATAAATGTAACTTATAATCATATTTAGGGATGAATCTAAGGCTAGAGGTTGTGGAGTGTAATAGCATTAAATGTTAATAAAAATGGTTGAACTTAAATTTAGCATCCATCTAATTATCATCAAATAATTTTTATTATTGTTGAAGGTGATTGAAAGTGATAGGTTAGGATACAATGGAGTTAGGTATACAGTGGAATTTGGAGTTTGGAGTTGATGTTTTGGTAAAGGGGGCTATGTAATGAGAACGAGTGTAAATTTATAGTTGTAATTAATTTGTAAAGCGTAAATGTTGCCCTTGTGTTAAATTAATTTAACTTCACTATCATATTAATTATCATAAAAGATGAAAAATGATATTATTTGAAATTCTGAGATTGATTTATAATAGAAAGGACCCTTTCCCTTTAACCAGTTAATAGAATGTTATAAATATATCTCCATTCCAATGGAGAAATATTTTTACTACCCATCTTATTTTTCAATGAGGTTTTGTAAAGAAAAAGAGTGAAAATTTATAGTTCTACCTCACTTGAAACCTATGAGCCCTAACCTCATCCAACCTTTTGTGCACAAAATGTTAAGAAACAATATATATATATATATATATATATATATATATATATATATATATATATATAATTTAAATCCTAGTACCAGTTTCCAACGCATGGCTAAAAGTCTTGTTGCTTGTTACATGGAGGATTTCTAGTTTAGTGGAATTTTATTTATTTGCCATTAGTTAGTGTATATACTTTGACATCATGACATTATTAAATTATTTAGCCTTCAAGAAATCATTTCTTAAGGGATCATTGGATTTCACAGTTTTCCTTTCACTTCTTACTTGACTAGTCTATCTCATTATCATGCATTGCTTTCTTACATTACTAATTTGAAATCATTTTGCCCATTTATCAATTATTTTGGATGGTGATGTTGTCACGATGCTTATGCCCACTATTTTTATTTTTCATTTCCTTATTTGTAGTTCTTTACACAATGACTTGCCAAGTTCTCATTTTTTAAGTAAAAATATATTTAAAGGGAGTGTTTTTAACTACTTGTTTCTATATGTAATATATGAGTTTAGTTTCTCTTGGATCAATAGTGATCTAGATTTTTTTACATTGATGGTTTGAAAACACAAATATCCTAAAGTTTTTGGTGGGTATGTTTTACACAAAGAAGGGAAAAAAATATTTATTAGGTAAAATATGAAGACTATAGCTTATAGGCTTAGATTATTATTATTTACAAATTTATTTTAGTCAAATCTTGAATAAATTGAAATTTAATCATTGGTTACCCTTCCTTCTATGAAGCTCTTTCACTAAGATATGTAACCCCTACAACACCTAGTTTAATGAGTACTATCATACATGGACTAAGGAAGCAATAATTGAAAATTTCCTTTGTAAAGAGATAAATGCATTTCCATATCATATGTATGATCTCCTCCATCTCACCTGCACACTACTCTTTCAATAACTACAAGGTAGATGAAGTAGATGATTATAAAACATTGAATAGGTTTAGGTAATTTTATAAATAATTGAGGCGATGGAAACAAAATTTTCTTATTTCATTTAATTATGCATAAAGAAAAAGTAATATATTTATTGGATATAGGGTAAATTTTAGTGCCTATTCTTCATTAATTCATGAATATTTTGGTTTTAAAAAATTCCATTTGGCTATTTTATTAGGTGGTCAATAATGTAGATTCACCTAAATTATTTGGGTGTAAGTTAGTTTTCTAGGTTAGCTTGCCTATGATTTAAAATAAATTTCCTACTTATAAATATAATTTTCCACTCTATAAAAAGTTAATATGAGCTTATTTTCCATTATATGTAATATATAATCATTCAATGACTAAATTTCCAAATCATATCATCATAGTTACCATCCATTTTTGATTTTCCATATAGTCACACATCAACATACCTTTTATGATAAGTTGTGTTTCACATGTCCATTCACCTACATGCCTAAACATCATACAATAACTTTATCCAAACTTATGAAATACATATTTATAAATTTCCCAAAAAAAACCCAAGTTCATTTCTAAATGGGCCACTAAAATTTACCCTATTTGGATATTTTCAAATAATTGTGTGTTGGGCCAAAAGTCAGATATTTCCAAAAAATGTCAATAATTATTAATATGCAACATTATATAATTTTCAATAGGTAATAAAAGTCAAATTCAATATTAAATCATGAACAATAGGTAATTGTTGTCAAATGATGTTTATATACTATGACAAATCTCAATATTGGCCTTTACAATGAAACACCTCTAACATAGTTAAATTTTACAAAAAACCAATCAATTAATGCATATTTGTAATAATTTAATTTCATAACAATCAATTTGTTTATTCATTTTTATTTCTATATCCATAATAGCTAATTTAAAAATTAAAACAAATAATAATTTAATTTTTCATATATGGAATCAAAAGGATCACTATGTAGAGGTGAGTGAGTTCTGATAATATGAATCATGTCTTTTATACTAATTATTTATTTTTATATATAAATATATGAACATGTGTATACAATTTTTACCATAAAAATAAATACTTATTAATTTTGAATTAGTTATAAATTATGTGTTATTATTTCGAATATTCAATAAGATATTTCAAAAAGCTACTTGGCATAGATCAAACCCTTGTTAACAAAAAATTATGTGTAATGTGATAGTAATATTAAAGCTTCACCGAAGGGTTGAACCATATAATGTTTTAGTATACATTAGAATGTTTTTTATTATAGGTAATGTTCCCAAGTAACTGATGAAAATGATATATTATCAATGAGAATGTAGTGGATATGTTTCAAATATTATTGTAAAGTTACAAATGCTTCACTTTCCAGTGATTTAATATTTTTGTAGGTATGTTAAGGTGTGAATGTTTTATTGAAGCATTGAGGTAATGGAATGGTATTTTAAGTGACAAACTCGATGAACCCTAGCAAGATACACATTCAAAGTTTAGTAACATGTTAAATCTCTCAATGGAATTTGTATCATGGATGAATGAAAGCTACAAGATAGGCTCTGAGACCTCAATGGCATCCCCACCAAGTTTTTCTTTTGATATCAGAAATAATCCTCACTATGTTTTTTGGTTATCCTAACTAATGAGTATATAAACCAAATTAGGAACTTATTTATTAGATATATTAATAATAATTACATTGATAAGCATAACTTACAATCACAGTTGGTGTTGAAGCTGAGGCTAGAGGTCATGAACTGTAATAGTGTGAATTGTTAATAAAAATGGTTGAACTTAAATTTAGCATCCATTGAACTGTCATCAAATAATTTTTCTTCTTGTTGAAGGTGATTGAAAGAAATAGGTTGGGCATATAATAGAGTTAGGTATATCATAGAATTTGGAGTTTGAAGTTGGTGTTTTGGTAAAGGGGGTTGTGTAATGAGAATGAGTGTAAATTGATAGTTGTAATTAATTTTCAAAGCATAAATATTATCCTTGTGTTATATTAATTAAACTTCAATGTTAAATTAACTATCATAACAAATTAAAAATGATATTATTTTGCAATCTAAGATCAATTTAGAATGGAGAGGACCCTTTCCCTTTCACCAATTAATAGAATGTTACAAATATATCTCCATTTGAATGGAGAAATATTTGTACCACCCATCTTATATTTTAATAGTTGCCTTACCTATCCGAATTTAAGCCAATTGTGCTCTAAATTGATCACTTTTGTAAAGAGGCAAAATATTCTAGGGATGTAATTTTTTATTATGTTATTGCAAGGTCTTATAAAGAAAAAGAGTAAATGCACAAAGTTGGGGGATAAAAAGTGGCTTACCCATGGACATGATTTTCCTAAAAATTTTAAAAATTGAACTTTTGTAGATAATTTGAGATATCTACACTCCAAATTTGAAGATGTTGTAAGAACATAGAATTTTAAGTCTAGTTTTCAAAACATTAATTTTTAAAAAAATGGTTAAGTATAACTAGGTAAAACATCTAAAATTTGAAGAGGAACTCATGTTTTTTCCCCATAAAATAGAGTAGATAAATGGTCATATGCTGCACCATTTTTTTAACAGCATTTACTATTCTTTGAAACCCTTTGGGGAAAATTTAGATAAGATCTTATAGTTTATGACCTATATTTTTTCAATGAATACTTTTTTTATGAGTTTTAAAAGTAAATAGATCTTGAAAACTGACAAAAAATGGATATCCATTCGTGCAATATACCTAACTACCTTTAAAAAAATGAAAATCAATTTTTTTTTTTTTGTATGTAGAATTAGTCCTAGTTTGTGACCACATAACTTATTTTTCACTTGGATCAATGAAAGATAAATTATATGAACATGTATAAGTATGTATGTTTATGGCATGTAGTGGCCTAAAAAAGGTATAGTTAGAAATCAATATAGTTTGAAACTTTAAATTAGTTCAAAAGATATAAAAACATATTTTTGGAAAGAGGAGAGCATGGCCGTCGTGATGGTATTAAGTTTTTGAATTTTCACATTGAAATTATTAATGTATTTGGAAATAAAATTTGAATTTGTTTGTTTTTATCATAACTCTCAAAACTCAATTGTACATTGATAGTCCAAGTCTTTGGCTCGAGAATCCAAGCTATTTCTAAGCAAAAAGGCATAAAATTGAATTTAAATTCAAATAGTGTAATATCATTAATAACATGATAGTGTTATATATTCTCAACACCCTAAAACCAAACTTTGCATTTTGACCTATTAAAGGAGCCATTAGGCCTAGTAGCCTTAAGATCAAATTTTGGTTGATTAAGATTGTTGTTTGGGACCAGTGTTCTTGTCAATATTTGATAAAATTAAATTATATTTGGAGATATATTAACCTATGAATAAATTTATTGTTCATTTGACATGAGTATAATCTTCCTTAAAATGCAAATAACCCTAGTTCATCCTAGATAGGGTCAAGAAATCAAAAGTTGGTTTTTGGTGATTCATTGATCTAAACCACTCATAATTAGGTATATTTCATTTAGATTTAATTTTGTACATGATTAAATAAATTATATTGTCCAAAAATCAATTGGACTACAAGGATTCTCTAACTGAGTACTAATGGACCTAGAGTATTTGGTTTAAAAGAGAGTTCAGTGTTATCATAAATGTTTAACGATTAGTTATTTGAAAGTTGGTATTTGAAAAGGAATTTGTAATCTTCACAAGATTAAAATGATGTTTTGTACTATAAATAAATAAATCAAGGGCCATTGTATTTTATTTCAAGAGTGTATAAAGTCCTAAAAGAGGTTGAATTTAGTTAAACAAGACTACATTAGTTTTTGCAGATAATTGGTGATGTTTGGAACTTGTAAAAAAAACTTATAAACTTTTTAGTATTGTATGAGTCTATGATAATATTATTTGACTCAGTAAGTGAAGTTATATAAGGATCTATTTTTAAGATGTATCAATGGATTAGTACCTTGTTTTGCATATAAGAAGTTGTCTTTTTTCAAGTTTAGAGATGTCACAAACATACATGCTTTATGATATAACTTATTTTATCATGAGATGTCATAAAATGATTTTTTTAAACCTATGGACAGAGCTTAGCCTTTGGATTACCAATCTAGATATGCATTTGAAGTAAAATGGGGCTATTTCAAGCCCCTTCAACCTAGTTGCATGACTATAAAATTTAATTTGGGGGTTGATCAGCTCTAATTTCATTATCTTGATTGAAGAAAAGAAACATAAGTTCTTTATATGCAAGTTCTACATGTATAGAATGTGGTTTTGAGCTCAATAAACTTGAAGTCGTTGGCTAATGTATGAAAATGTCAATTATTTTAATTATGGAGGTAATCAAAGTCAAGATGAGCCACGAGAATGTATTTTGAATTATATATTCAATGTGATTTGGAGTGAAATTAAACCTAATGTCATGTCATATATAATTAACCAAAGAGTTGATTCATTTAATCGAAGAGGCGTTTGAGGCCAATTTGAACCCCTTAAAGAGCAAGATATCATTTGGGGTAAAATTAAAAGTTTAATTCTATCATGAATTGACTCAATTAGTCAAATTGTATAATTAGGGGCATGATTTGGGCAAAATTGATCCCTTAAACCAATTTTATGGCTCAATCAATTATATAACATGTATGCAACATGTTTGGCTTAATTGATCCTAATTTTATCAAAAATGCAAACATGTTAAGGTAATTATCACAAATAGGTGAACAAGTGGCTCACATTTTCTTTAATTACCTTAGTGATTGGACCCTATATTTGATCCATAAACTCTACACTATTACCATTCACAAAATTTTTATCTATAGATACTTTTGTCAAACACTCATTTTCCCAAAATACTCAAATGAATTGCAATAATGTTTGACATTTAAAAACATGTTTTCAAGGTTGACCAAAAGTGGATTTTGATATTTAATGAATTAAAGTTGTAAGTTCATTCATTAATCTAATCAACCATTTTTAAACTTGAAGTATATTAAATATTCATTTAATTATCATAATTAATTATACATCCAAAATGATTATTAACTAAATCAAATGCAAAAAAGAATGAAAAAATAGACAACTCATGACAACAAGGGTGATAACGAAGTTTACCTAATGCTTGGGATACATCTCTGGTTTTGCTTAAAACATAAACTAATCCATTTCCATGAATTTCAAGTACATGGGAAAAAAATTACAATTTTCTAATGGATCCTCTAAGACTACATAAAACTCAGCAATAGACCTTCAAAAAGTCCTAGTACTCACGATTAAACTTTCCACCTTCCTGTCATGAATGCAATCTCGCATTCCTAAAGTTCTCTACCAAAAATATCTCTTTAAGGCTTCAAAAATTGGCTCAAATAAACTCAAATCAAGAAAATAATAATATCACCAAAATCATCTCAAAGTGTAGAAAAATTATCTAGTTTACTCTGAAGGCTGAAAATGCATCTAAAAGCCTCAAAAATGGTGATTTCCACAGACTGGTTTAAACTGTCCACTACTCAGTCTGCTAATGGTTGTTATTTAAATATCACATCATGGCTTTATATATTCATTAGACATCTAAACATAATGGTTAGATGCTTACCATTTCACCTGACTAGTCAAGGGTTCAACTCCATTTTCCTTATTTTTGGGGATTAGGCATAATCTTTAATCCTATATTGACAAAGGGAGGAAATAGATTAACTTTTAAAAGCATGGGATGATATGTTTAAACCATCGAGTAGCCTTTTTTAGGCATGTGGCTAAGCTCACAGCCCCCATGTTAGTAGTGGCAATGTGACATGATATTCTTAGAATTTGTTAGGTTTGAACCATGTTGTAAATCGGTGGCATTTGGTTGGCATTCCATGTCTGAGCTTGGTGGACCCTCGACCATTTGGAAATCTTGAACCTTCAACCCAAGCTTGACATTGTGGAAAATTCTCAAACACAATGAGATGGATGACTTAGCTCTACTTGGTCACTCAAAATTTCAAAAACCAAATCCATTTTTTACACTTTCCTTCAGCCATGTGTCACATCCTCATTGGTCCACTTTATTGCCATGTCAGCATTTTGACCAAGTTTGATTGGTCATAACTTCCACATATAGACTCAAAATTGGTCCATTAAAAATGTGTTGGAAAGATTATGATGAGCTCTAAGCCATGAAACTACTTCATAAATATTCCATGATGATCAATTTTTCCAATTTGACTAGTGTTGACCAATTTTGAACAGTTGTATCGAGAGCAAATGAGCTCTATTTTTCATGTTTTGCATACCATTGGAAAGTTATTGATGATCCCAATGTAATGGTACAAGTTTAGGGAGGATTAATGATATTTAAAAAGTCCTTTAGATCAAACCTCCCCACTAAGAGCTTTTGGTCCCCAAAAGTTTAGCCTCCATTAAAGTGCTACATGGTTCTCTGCAACACATCAAAGTAGAGAACACAAATCATAGCATATGATAAAAAAGAAAAAAAATCATACTTATTCATAAATCAAACTATAAAAAGCCTAAAAACAAGGCATGAGTTACACTGAATCCTATAATTACTAATAAAGATCACAACATCTAACAAACTATTTGCCCAACTATCACATCTTTCAACCAGTGAACTACCAAATGCTACATCAATCACCAATACACATATAAAACAAGTTTTTTAATGTAAAGTAAACAAAATACATTAATTGATATGACCATGTCGTAATAAACTACCTAATGGTTCTTAAAATTCTAAACAACTCTGGAAATAAGAAATAGTGTATTATAATGTTTAACATTACAAACATTACCCAATAGGGTCTTACAAATGCTTCCAAACATACACATGCCAAAAATAAATGCATCCCAAAATAAAAGTTATTCTAAAACAAATATTGTAGGAAAATTGAATCCTACCCAACAACCTTTATACTTCTATCAATCTCTAAGCTAATCAATGAGTTAAAATTCCTTATCAATGCAGCAGAGAACTCATAAATCTAAATCAAGAGATTCCAAGAAAAAATATTTTCTAAACATAAGTGTGAGAATTAAAAAATTTGCATGATGAAACTATCTCAAAGTGTTCTAAAAGTAGCTCTAAAAATGCATATATCAAAGCGAGGTAAATTTCCTTATCAACATACAATAAGAATTCCCAACAATGCTTTGAAACATTAACCCACTAATCATAACATCATGAAATTCAGAAACTATTTACCAACTCTCTTAATCAGATTTTCTAGTTTAGCTAGTTTGATTTATTTAGTGGATTTATTGACATCTGCATGGGTTAATTTAACTTCATTAATTACCTTATCAATAAGTTTATAAACCATATTCATCTTATCATTACCATGATGGTGTGATGGTTGAAGTTTCGAACACTTTTAAACCCAATGCCCACTCACGTGACAATGAGTGTAGACATCCCTCTTTTTAAGTGAGGTCTCCCATTTATCATTTATCATTTTAATAAGATGAGATTAGTCTTTAGAACCTATAAACTTCTTCAGTACTGATTGCCTTTCCAAACAATATGTGGTAGAATGATTGCTTAATCCATAAAATATGTAAGAAAAAGCATGCAACATCTTTTGAATATTAAAGACAAATTACTTAAATGGAAAGAGTGCATCAAATTTTTTAGGATTCATATTCCTATTGGTGCTATTTCTAGCATAAGAATGAGAAAGTGGAGTCTCAATACCTATTTTACCTGATTTCTTACAATGTTCACCATTTCTTCATAGGGAGGAATTTTGCACTGTTAGGGGCCTCAAATATTGGCTGTTAGAAGATTTTCCTCTTTCAACAATGGAAGAATTTTCTCTGACATCTACTTACTCACTAGTGTAACCCAATCATGCACGATGAGATCTATGCTCTACTTGTATTGGTTTAACAATACCTTATCCATTTTTACCAAGGCCCCTTCCATCAAAACCCATTTTTAGTAACAATTTAGACCCAATGCCCTTTGTGTGTTTTTCAAAACTACCCAAAGAAACATCTAAAACTAAATAAAATGAATTATTAAATTAACAAATTACATTGTGCTCATCAGTCATAACGCCTACATCTACAGTGGAAGGTAATTGGTGAAGACTGTGTCTTTCTTCACTCTGCATCTGTACCAAGAGCTTATCCTTGGTTTACAACTCAGATTTCAAATGAGAAATCTCCTCATCCAAGGAGTAAAACTAAGCTCTCAGGAAAGCATTCTCTTCTTGGATTTACTAGTTAATTACTTCAAGCTCATCAAGCTTAGCTTTGCTTAATAACTTTACAAACAACCTAATTCCACAAACTAAACACTGAAAATGGAATATCAAATAGGCCAAAATTATACAATAATAATAAAAACCAAATTGAAAATCGCTGATATCAAATCAGCACAATCAGAAGCTAACCCAACACACAAACTACTCTAATACCAAAACTGATCCATAAACTCTACACTGTTACCATACACAAAAAATTTATCTATGGATACTTTTATCATACACTCATTTTCTTAAAATACTCAAAAGGAATTAAAATAATGTTTGATCTTTAAAAACATGTTTTCAAGGTTAATCAAAAGTGGATTCGATACTAAATGTATTTAAGTTGCAAGTTCATTGATTAATCCAATCAACCATTTATAAACCTAAAGTATGATAAATCTCCATTTAATTTTCATAATTAATTAATTATTTTTTCATTCAAAGTGATTATTAACTAAATCAAATGTGGAAAAGAGTACAAAAACAGACAACTCAAGAAAACAAGGTTGATAGTGGAGTTCACTCGTTGGTTGAGATACATCTTCGAGTTCACTTAAAATATGAACTGATCCATTTCCATGAATTATAAGTACATGGAAAAAACTTATAATTGTCTAATGGATCTTATAAGACTATATAAAACTTAGCAATAGACCTTTAAAAAGTCTCAATACTCATGGTTGAACTTTCCACCTTCCTGTCGCGAATGCAATCTCACATTCCTAAAGTTCTCTACCAAAAATATGTGTTTGAGGATTTAAAAATTAGCTCAAAAGACTCAAATTAGGAAAATAATAATATCACTAGAAGCATCTTAGATTGTAGAATAATTCTATAGTTTACTTCGAAGGATGAAAATGCCTCGAAATGCTTCAAAATGGTGATTTCCATATACTGGTCTAAATTTCCCACTACTCAGTCTGCTAATGCCTGTTACTTAAATATCACATCATGAACTTATATAGCCATTCGAATTTTGGCTGTAGTTGTTAGATGCTTATATTTTGACCCAAATGGTCAAGGGTTCAAATCCATCAACCTTGTTTTTGGGGATTAGGCATAATCCTTAATCTCATATTGGCAAAGTGAGGAAATGGATTAAATTTTAAAAGCATGGGTAGATATATTTAAACCATCGAGTAGCCTTTGTTAGGCATGTGGCTAAGCTCGTATCCCCCATGTTAGTAGTGGCATCAAGGCATGCTATTCTTTGAATTTAATAAGCTCAAACTATGTTGGAAATATGTCGTATTTGGTTGGCATTCCACGTACAGATGTAGTGGACCCTTGACCATTTAGAAATCTTGAATGTTTCACCCAAACTTAGTATCATGGAATATTCTCGATCATGGTGAGCTAGATAACTCAGCTAGCTAACTCAGCTAGATTGATAAGAATAATTTTTTAATCCTCATTTGTGTGTACAACATTAAATATAAGATCTGATAGATAATAGTTTGGAAGATCAAAACCACATTGTATAATTACACAAAATGAAATAAAAATTGAATATAAATTAGATAGATTGTCATGATAGGCATACAATATAGGCATATGTGTCCAACAGTCAATAGACAGATTGCCATGAATGGCATACAAAAAATTACATCTACCAACATAGTATCTAATGTTGGTTGAATGTCATAGGTGCATATACAATGCCAAAAATGCATAAACTACCATATAAGCATATAAAAAAGCACATTTCATGTTTAAGACATCCTATTCATCAAATAACCTCCATCTCTTTGCCTTCCTTGAAGAAGACTCTCCCTTAGATGTCATGTTAGTATATGGAGACCCCTCTAATGCCTTGGATTACTCCAAGGTCCAATTGTAAGTCTTATGCTCATAGCTAGCTTGCATTTGAGCTTGTTCAAATAAAAGAATTAGTATGAAATTAACATAAGATACATTTAAATAATTGTTAAGAAATTAATTTTAAACTACAAGAAAAAATCATTTAAATATGCACTTATCGCGCGCTCGTGATCCTATTCAATCTATTTTTCATGCTCAAACAAGTCAATGGTAAGCTCAATTATCTGAATAAGGGTCTTAAATATAATAATAAAATCATAAGTTTCCCTACTCATCATCTGACTGGGGCTATCAGATGTCATAGGATAACCCTGCATACATAATACATTCACATAAGTTATATTTTCCCAAGTACATGTACTAAAATTATTACAATAATTCCATTTTTACAATTCAAAATTACAAGAACTAATATATACCTCTGTCGTCACCTATGCAGATGACATTGTAGCAACAATGCTTATGTCTGTCTCATCTTAAAGAGAGAGAGGAGTGTCTACTCTAGCCATAAATTATTCATGTAAGTAAGGTCTCACTTCCTTTTATATAAAGTATCAACTTGGTTCTTATTTCCAATTACTAACCCTAAAGTTTATATTAATAATAACATGATCACATTATTACATAATGTAACACATTATTACATAACATGATCATGTTATTGTCAATATAAACTTCTTAATGTGGTTGATGGGGTAACACCTTATACAACACATAACATGATCGTGTTATGTAATAATGTGATCACATTAAATAACATGATAATGTTATATAATGTGACCACATTATTATTATTTTAGACTAAACTTTCTTATCGATGACTATTTTTAACCCAAATTGAGAATTGTATCCTGACAAACATTCTTTGTGTACTTTTGTGAGATCTATGGTACTTATGTACTTGACCCCACCTTTGAAAAGTTATCAATTTTCCCTTTTGATGGGTTCCAGATCATGTTCAAAGAGGAAGAGGAAAAAGGGTTGAATAAAAAAACACCAAAGGAATTAGAAGATTTGAGAGAGAAAAACAAGCTAAGAATGTAAAAACTTTATGGTAGACAAGGTACAAGCCATAATCCTGATGAACCAAATCGATGAAAATGAATTAAACAATGATGAAATTAACCATAATCAATTGAATAATATTGAAATTGACCATAATGAAATGAATAATAATGAAATTGAAAATAATTAATTAGTTAAAGTTGGAAGTTCACATTCAAAGTTCAAAGTTTTTGATTTTGTTGATGACGAGTCTATGTATGATGCTTCACCCACCATGAATGAAGAAAATTTGAGAGAAAAAAATAATGACGAAATTAACCATCAAGAAAATTTCATGGAAACATATAATGAAAAAACTAACAATAAATAAAATGGCATCCCACCTCTAAACAATGAAAGTAACAATGATTTTGAAACACCCTTTCAACAAATTCCACCAGTACCAACACCTCCAAGAATTATGCGTAGAAAAGATAAGTACTTAATTGAAGTTGATTAAAATATTTTGGAACCAATGCATAACAAAATGTTTTATTTTAATTCAAGAACACTAGATCAACAAATTTTGGATACTTTCTTTCATAATTTGGATTATGATGGTCAAAGAGGTCAATTATTTATTTCAATGATAAAATTTATTAAGATGAGACCTATTATGTACACATTAGGACTAAGAACATCTAACATGAATGTTAAAAACAATGAAATTATTGAAAATCTACATGGTTAATATCATAATGTAAGCCCAAAATCATGTACCAAAGATTTTAAATTCGCCTTTCATATACTTACAACTTGTACAGTAAATGACAAACTAGGGAAAAAATGAATGGTTTCAAAAATAAGTCAAACACTTAATATAAACGGAAAAAAATAATGAAAGTAATTTAAAGACTTAATAAACCTATTACTAATTAACTCTGGTCATTCTCTGGTAGAATTTCATGAAAGGACAAGGCTATAGCTGATACTCTAAAATAGTTACTTGCTCAATTTTGGAAACATAATACAAGAGTTTTGCCCAATTTAAGAGATGTTTTGAAAAGAAGAGTTGGTTCTCGTAACCATGAACCACATTCAAAACATTTACTGGATATGATTCAAACATAATTGTACTCTAAATTTTTGAAAAAACATCCTCAAATTTCTATTTGTCAAAGATACTTTGAGATGGAAAAACATTTTCATGTTAAAATAAATCACACACGCACCACCTGTTGTTGGAAACATATTAAATTTTCAATGCACTATGATGTTTTTCATAATATTCGTTGTACTTTACATACTAACAACATTTTTTAGGAGTGTAGCATTGAATTTCCACCAAAATCATCTAGGGAATTTATTCCAACCATCTTTTGCAAAACATCGTATGGACAATTATTTTACAACAAATCATGTTTAAATGAAAATTGCAACATTTGTGGTAGATTAACAAAATTAAAAAAATGTATCCATGAGGAAATTACAAGTGAAATTAGATAGGAATTAGTTGGTTTAAGCAAATATAAATCAGTGACTTATCAAGTAAAAGATGGCAAATAAACTAAAAGGTGTCAACTTGTTACAAAAAAATATAAGTGTTTCTAAATTTTTGGTCAAATTTAGGGAAAAGATTATTTATGATTATGAAATTCATATACATAAAGCTAGATGGATGGATGAATATTTCAAGATAAGCAACGATATAGTCCCACTTGGTTAGATTTTTTGAGTAATTGATTTTTCTAAAAATTACACATTCAAACCCTAAATGGAAGTTATATAATAGTATTACAACTCATCACAAGTTTCCATATTCATGCATATAGCATTCATACATGCCCCTGATAGTATAGACCAACAATGGGAAATATTAAGTACCACTTATGTATCAGTGATGACAAATCACATTGTTGAGAGTATGTGCAAGGTTATTTTTAGAAGTTCTATGAATAGTTGAGTCAGAGGAAGATTACTTTCAATCAACATTACATTTGGTCAGACAATTGCACATAGTAATTCAAAAATATACAGATGTTTTAATGGTTGAGCAAGATGCTCATTACCACTAATGTAGAACACATTTGGAGTTTCATTGAGGTTGGCCATGGAAAAGGGTAGAATGATGGTGTTGGAGCATGTGTAAAAAGAGATATTACAAGGGAGGAGTTGAAATTTGAAGAGGGTGTTCATTTGACAAATGCAAAAATTGTGGTTAAATGGTGTAATGAGAACATGTGTCATGGTACTCAACTAAATTATACTAGTCATAGACACTTCTTGTTAATAGAAGAAAAACATTTGGAAAATTATGAGGATTGTATGACTCTAATGGGATCAAGTGACTTCAACTCATTTTGTAGCTCAAATGCAAGTTCTTGGACTGTTCATATGAGACACTTGGCATATTTCTATTCTACATACATGGAATCTATCTAGAATGAGTTTGAGTCAAAAGAGTGGGTGGATTATTGGAGTTTAAAACCTCTAATTCCAATCAACACATATCAAGTTCCAACAATATTAAAATTTACAAATATGATATCATTAGATGACTTTGACATTGTATTTGATCTAGTGTATCTAGGTAGAATACTTTTCATTATGTACAATTTACTCTCATTTTATATCTTCATGTTATCGCTAAAAATGATTTTTTGTGATATAGGTCATGTTTTTTCAGTTATTGTAGATGAATATAATGAATAAGGCATTGATTACTACTTGTGTCGGTGTGTAGAGAGAAAAAATTGGCTTCCCCAGTTATTTTTCTTATATTGGAAAGGGTGTTTTAACTACTAAAATGGGTGGTGAGTTTATAAATAAGGCCTGATGGGAACCTATTCCTAGAAGTTATGCCCCCCAAAATGTGTTGGTAGTGTCAATTTTTAGGCAAGAAGCATCAGAACTAGAGTTTTGTAACCATAACTTAAACTTTGACAACATTTATTGTCAGTGTTTATGTGCTCTAGAATGATAGTAAGAATGCACTTTCAAGTGGATTTGAATGTCATAGTAGTATTATAACATGTAATATGTCTATCTGGACATGATTATAGTGATATATTTTGAGGTGGAGGTCACAGAGGTAGAAATTCTAGTTGGAGCTCAAGAAGTTGCTTGTTCAATGCCAAAAAGTGGCATTTTTGGACCCCTCACTGCAAATTATCCAAAATATTGCTATCAAATCTTCCACATAAGTTATTTAAGGTGTGATTATAGGGATTAAAGAGGCAAGGTAAGGATTTCATGGTTCATGGAAATGACTTACAATTTTTATTTTACGTGTGTTTGAACTTAGGCTAAAAAATTGTATTTTTCTTGTATTGGGAAGGGTGTTCTTGAGGCTAAAATGGGTGGCGGGTTTGTCGATCAGGCATAATGGGAGGCCAATAACTTGGTCCTAGATGTTGTCCACCCCTTAATATGTGTTGGGAGTGACATTTTTTATTCAGGAAGCATTAGAACTAGAGTTCTGTAATCACAACTTAAACTTTAATAACATTTGTTGTCAGTGTTTCCAATCTCTAGAATGGTAGTGAAAATGCACTTCCAAGTGGATATCAAAATTATAGTAGTGTGATAACATATAATGTGTGTGTGTGTGTGTGTGTGTGTGTGTGTGTGTGTTTTTGTGTGTGTGTGTGTGTGTGTGTGTGTGTGTGTGTGTGTGTTTGAGTGTGTGATCAAAGTGATATATTCATCGGTGGAGGTAGCATATGTATAAAGCTAGTTGGAACTCAATAAGTTGCTTGTTCACTGCCAAAACGTTGCATTTTTGGACCCCTCACTACAAATTTTCCAATGGATTTCTCTCAAATCTTCAACCTAAGTGCTTTGGAGTATGATTATAGGGATTAAATAGGTAGGGGAAGGATCTAATAGCTCACATAAATTACTTACAATTTTTGTTTTATGCGTGTTTGAACTTAGGCTAAAAATTTGCATTTTTCTTATATTAGGAAGGGTGTTCTTAATGCCAGAATGGGTGGTGGGTTTGTTAAATCGATCCTAATAAATGGCTTATAACCTTTTTCCTAGACATTATCCTCCCTATTATATGTGTTGGTAGTGTCAATTTTTAGTCAAGAAGCATCAAAACTAGAGTTATACAACCACAACTTAAACTTTGATAACATTTGTTGTCAGTGTCTTCGCTCTCTAGAATGCTAGTGAAAATACACTTATAGGTGGATTTGAACATCGTGGTAGTGTGATAACATGTAATTTTCCTTTATGAATGTTATTAAAGTGATATATTCATATGTGGAGTTCTTGGAGGTATAAATGCCAATTGGAGCTCACTAAGTTGCTTGTTGACTGCCAAAAAGTTGCATTTTTGGACCCCTCACTGTAACTTGTCCAACAGATTTCTCTTGAAGCTTCCACCTGAGTGCTCTGGGGTGAAATTATAGGGATTAAAGAGGTAGGGAAGGTATTTGATGGTTGGTAGTGTCATTTTTCATATATGAAGCATCAAAACTAGAGCTCTACAACAACAACTTAAACTTTGACAACTTAAACTAGAAACCAAGAAACTTAATGATTAATTAACCTATTGAACTATTGACAACTTTGACAACTTAAACTAGAGACCTAAAACTTAATGAGTAATTGAAATATTAACTTAATTTATTTTGGAGTGATTCACAAGGTTGGTAAAATGTGATTCATCATGCTTTTAGTTTTAAACATGTTGAACATATACAAATTTACAAATAAATGAGTAAGACATTTCTACATGGATAACTCAGCAAAAAGGGTTACCTCTACCCATATAACCTATTTTTATTATGACAGTCCAATATTTGGGTGAAAACAAACCTATATGTGGCATTTTGGTCCTTTGAAAATTTTGTAGAACTTAATATATTGAATTATATAGCCCCTTGGCCTGTGTAGAAGCCTAATTAGGGTTTCAAGAGCAAAAACCCCATGGAAAGAGATTTAATCTTTTAAAAATTAATGAAACTTCATAATCTAACATTTTTTGATGTATAGAAAATTAATAAAGTGGTTTTGGTATTTTTCAAGGCCGTATAGTATGGATTTGGTGACTTTGGGTTTAAGATAAGGCTAATTAGGCCTAACTGAAGGGTTGTTTACAAAGGAAGTGTGATCTAGGAGTGGTTTTACGTCATGAAATTTGACACACACCTAAAAGGAGATAGATGTTATCTATAATATGTTTTAAATATACATAAGAGTTTATATATTTCTCAAACCAATAAAATTTGCACAAAAAATGCTACAAGCCTACGGAGACCATTGTGAGCCCTATATGTGGAATTGAGTGTTGAATTGTGTTTGAGAGCTTTTAAGAGGTTAACGTATGTTTTATTTGACCATATAAGAACATATATGATATAATACTAACTTTTTGAGACCTATATCATGTTTTGGTACTTGAAACCTAAGAGGATTGCCTAGTGAGAAGATTGTGAAAGAGTGAGGGATGTTTGTGAATGGAATGAATGAAATGAGTTAAAGAATGAATGTGAGAGGTTTGTAAGAGGTATAAAAAAACCAATAATTGTATCCAAAGTGTACAATAAGTAGGTATAAAGATAAGAAGGCCATTAAGCCTAAGTGACAAGAGTGTCATTGGTCATTTCCACTACACACAATGAAATAAAAACTTTAATTTATAAAAAATGGGAGATCTGAGATTTATAGCATTGAAAAGAATATTTTTTTAATCCTCATTTGTTTACAACATTAAATATGAGATATAATGGATAATATTTTGGAAGATCAAAATAACACTATACAATAACACACAATGAAATAAAAAATGAATATAAATTAGATACATAGTCATGATAGGCATACAATATAGGCACATGTGTGCAATGTCAATAATACATAGATTTTCATGATAGGCATAAAAAAAATTACATATATGAATATAGTATCTAATTTTGGGAGAATGTCATATACACATATACAATGTCAAAAATGCATAAATTACCGTATAGGCATACAAAAAAGTACATCTCATGAAAGGCATCATATTCATCAAATAGACTCTCTCTCTTTTCCTTCCTTGAAGAAGACTCTTCATCAGATGCCTTGCTAGTATATGGAGAACCCTCTAATGCCTTGGATTACTCCAAAGTCTAACTACATGTCCTATGTTCATAACTTGCTTGCAGTTGAACTTATTTAAATACAAGAATTCTTAAAAAATTAACATAAAATAAATTCAAATAATTTTTAAGAAATTATTTTTAAACTACAATAAAAAATCATTTAAACACATGCACTTACTGCAAGCTCGTGATCTTGCTCAAACTATTTTTCATGCTCAAACAAGTCAATGGTAGGCTCGGTTATTTGAATAGGCATCTCAAATATAGGAGAAACAAGACAAGTTTCCCTACTAATCATCTGACTGAGACCATCAGATGTTATATGATAAACTTGCATACATAATACATTTATATAAGTTATATTTTCCCCAAGTATGTATATAGTAAAATTATTAAAACAAGCCTATTTTTACAATTTAGAATTATAAGAACTAATATAT
Organism: Torreya grandis; assembly: GCA_037957365.1. NCBI lineage: Eukaryota > Viridiplantae > Streptophyta > Pinopsida > Cupressales > Taxaceae > Torreya > Torreya grandis. Next base: position 541,139 of record JARHVA010003289.1, read on the forward strand.
ACCTCTACTAATGTCTGTGTATATGACATTGCAGTAGCAATGCCTATGTTTGTCTCAGCTCGTAGAGAGGGAGGAGTGTCTACTCTAGCCATCAATTATTCATGTAAACAAGGTCTCACTTAATTTTATATAAACTATCAAATCTTATATATGGAAACCATGCATATCATGAAAAGACAATGTAAATCAAGAATCATGGAAATGTAACTGCCATACAACATACATATCATGAAAGGAAACTATAAAAAAAGAATCATGGAAGTACATAACTACCATACAGTGTGCATATCATGAAAAGATAATGTAAACCAAGAATCATGGAAGTGTAACTACCATAGAATGTGCAATGGCCAAGAATAGAAAGTAGTTTTCATGTTGGAGGTAATATAAAAACTGTAATACATGTAGGAAGTGTGAGTGGAAGAGTAGGAGGTTGAAAAAATAGTAGAACTTAGACAAGGCAAAGTTAGGGAGGGAAAAGGAATAAGAGAAATATCAAGAACTTTGTCCTTACTTGTAAAGATTTTTTGGATGGAGTAAAATACCATTATATATTTACTAGGGAAAGGCTGAGATACATATATATGGCCATCATCCTTCTATTATTTGTGTGATATCAATCATCTATATGTATATATATAATACATGGATTGATATCACGTTCATTTATAATATATGGATAATAAGTGATTTATGGGAAAGTACCCAACCAATAGAAATGAGTGAGACACAGTGAATCCACCTCTTGATGAAGGTTTGTAAAATAACATTCTACCAATAGGTCAAGGAAGGAAGGTCCTTGTCCAATATATCAAGTTTAGCCATCTAAATAATTTCCTTATTTTGGCTCAAGAGAAAAAAATTTTCAAATGGTTTGGATGTTGAATTGGAAGAAACTGCAAGGTGTAATCATTGAGGCTAGCACATATTTTAGTAACAACACAAATGGTGGCTCTCCCCCCAAACTTTTCAATGGGGCTAAAATCTATTGATACCCAATGCAATGCTTTCTATCATAAGGAAAGTTGAGTAGAGAGGCTTTCTACCCTTTATACCTTTGTCATAGCCAAATCAAGAGGTGTAATGAGGCATTAAAATTAAAATCTAGACCTTTGTCATGGCCAAAGAAAAAGGTGTAATGAGATATTATATTTAAATTATCACGTGTGTTACAAGTTTGTGGCTCAAAGATGAGAAGGTAAGGTCGACACCAAAATTTACAGTCCCCCTTTCCCTAAATCTACCCCTTCCTACAAACCACACCTCTTAAATTGGTCATCAAATATTATAAACATGTATTTAAGATCTTGTAATAAAATGAAGCAGGATTTATGTTCTGCTATCACTAGATGTCTTAAGTGAAGTCATTTAATAAAATATAAATTTATCTAAATAAATCCATCATTAAATTTATTTAAATGAGTCAATTTAATGTTGGGGCTTGAGTCATGGTCCTTTATGTCTAAGAAGACTCTTAGAGTTGCATTGTCAAGTTAATGATCCACTAAGTACGATTGTTAATGATGTGCATTTCTTCTCTTTTACCTTAAATTCCCTTGTTATTATCACTCATTTTCAAGGGTAACATGTGGATTTATGTATAATGGTAATGGTGAAATAATTCAAAATGAGAATATAACTATATTGAGCTTAACAACTTCATTTTCAAGATAGTGTTAGCTAGAAGGACTCCTAGATATATATTCTTCATTTTATAAGTATCCTCATGGCATGTGAACTACCCTTATCTAATCTTGAATGATATTATTTATGGGATCTTTGTGGGATTTTCCAAAATTAGCTATATAAATACCATTGATCCCATTCTCATAGATTACAACTATTGTGGTTCCTCTTTAATGGTTTGTGATACCTCATAACAACTTTTACACGTTCACGGCACCCCCAAGATGCTCAACTCATCTCCAAAATTTGTGGATATGTGTATTTATATATGAGGAAGCTTATTTTGAAGCTTTAAAGTTGATTTCAATCTGTATGGTACAATTTCATAGTCAATAGCCTTCAATTAGGTCTAGGAGACCTAATTAGTCATGAGGGGTGTTGAGTTAGGTGTTCTCAAAAGAGAGTTAAATTATGAAAGTCCATACATGAGATATGTAATGTAAATGGGTATCTATATGTGGGTTTTTTTTAGTTTCGATCTTTGTAGTTTACTCAAAATAAGGATGTTTGCCTCAAAAAAGGGCTAATAGAAAGAAGGTGTCAAAGAAGAAAGAAGAGTTAAGTGAAGATATGAAGCTTGTGGGTTATGTAGAATGGTTGGATGTATGAAATGAAATGTAATTGAGTAGGTATATGATATTATGAGTATTTTGGAATGATAAAATCAAATTAGAATGTAGACCTATGAAAACACATAAGATGATTGTAAATAACAAAGAAAGGATAAAGAGAGAGAACATGAAAATAGAGAAAGATAAATTTAAATTAAACTTAAAAGGAAAATATACATAGACTAAATGTATATATAGAATAAGATTAATTTAAAAGTTTACCTCTATATAAGTAAATGGTGTCATCATAATAGAGATAGATGCAGTAGTGGATGGGCCAGCAACTAGATTCAAATGTGTATACAATGACCATGACAAATCAAATGTTATAAATGTTGACCATGATGATGAAGGCACTATCACCTCATAAGACATAAAATATAACATGTATTATTCAATTTCCATGTAAATTAATATTTAACTAAACTAAAATTACAAATATAACTTATATTTTACATGACATTTATATAAAATATACTTTCATCTATGTAGTGGGTGATGTCTGCACACCAAATGTGCATCCTAAAAAACTCATAGCTCATAATAATATCATCCAATCCCTCTGAACCACCAACTCCATCATCATAATAAGGCCCTCTACAAATATCTCCATAAGAATTTGCAAGGGTGGGGTTAGGTACGCATAGTAGGTGGTGTATCTCTAATATCACTCTGTGAAAGCCTACTCATATGTTGAAAGAGTGTATCTGTGAGTGAATTAAGAGCATGTATAAGTCGAGCTCCATGACCTATTCAACTATAGAGGGGATGTCAAACTCAAGAGGATTTTGGATATGGATCCCTACAAGCTGATTAGGTGCACAATGTGCACCTAGTCGATCTTACACAGAGCCTTTCCCTCGACCTTGAAACTCAACAAAATCTAAATAATTCAAAATTTTATTGAGGATAAAATCATATTAAATTTTTCTCAAAAATAATAATGTGACCTCATGGTGGTTACATGGTGGATAGTCAAACACCATCCACCATCGATCCCAAAAATTGGTTGTGATTAAGTTATGTACACAATGATGGATTGGAAAATGTTTAGCAGTTATGGTGAATGGTGCATTGGTGGCTGGGTTGACTAATAGGGCACAAATGGAGGCTTTTGAAATTTCTTTGTTCTTGACCTGAAGTGCTAACAATTTATCAGCATAATATGCCCTATAAGTATCCCTATATGAAGTGCATCTAATAATTTGACTAATTATAGAGTCAATTTGACCTAATAAGGTCTCTAGGGAATTGATTGTTTGGATATGGTGGGGGGTGGTCTAAGTGAGATCCCTCATTATCCTAATTAACTCTTCAATTTCAAGTTTATTTCCCACAATGTTGTTAATTAAATCTCCTGACTGCTAGGGGGTTTTGGGGAACTATAGGAGGGTTAGGTGGAGGGATAGAAGGAAGAAAAAGAGGGTTTTGTGGAGGGTTAGGAGGATAAACAATAGGGTTCTATGGAGGTTTAAGAGGGTTAGTAGGATGGGCTATAAAAAAAACAAATTACAACTAAAAATTAGGGTTAAACAATGAAAATAATGAAAAATTAGCATTAAAAAGGGAATATTTCTATCACTTACCTCTCTTACATAGTGGCATCATCGATCATCAGATTCATGGGATGAATTTTGTAGCTTCCTATTACTCTCTTGTCTATTTCACCCAAAATTCAATCAAAAAAGCTAGAGGAGAGCAAGGAAACTCGAATGCAAAATGAGGATTTTACATTCAGGTTTCTCTTTTTATTTTTTATGATACACATGTAACACAATCATGTTATTGAAAATGATAGTAACATGATCACATTATTTTTTAATATAATTTGATCACATTATGGCTTTGTAATCATCGATCCATAATTCAAATAATGTGATCGTGTTATTTAAATAACGTGATCTCATTCCCTGAAATGTCCACAGAATTATCCCCCAACTTCATGCACTTATCTATAGGCGAACCATGAGGGGTAGAGATGAACTGTAAAATCCTAAAGTTGCATGGGAGAGTCCTTTGAGTAAACCCCTAGATTATCATTTCCCATATAGGATTAAATTAAATTGGACACATGTTTTTCTCACAACCAAATCTCTCTTTAGGGACTAAAAGTTGGTGAATACAACATGTACCTTTTGACTTGCTAGCCCAATCAATGAATCATGCTCAAGGAAACTTTTGAATGGGCATATATACACATTAATAACCTTCATACCCCCTCCCTCAGCCTCCATAATCATAATTTTCACATGGTCTAATTCATCCCTTAAGAGAATTTTCTTATTCTTAAGGGAAAAAATAAAACTACCTTTGCACATGTGTTCCATATAAACCATGTAAGGAAATTACTTCAATAATAAAGGATAATAACAAAAATAGATCATAATATGACTAAAATATAGTATAATATATGAATAAAAGATAATCCACTTCAAGGGGGAAAACCTCCAAAAGCTTCAATAAGAGAATAATTCACAATATGATGATAAGCATCCACCCATAACCTCCTATATACAGTCTATATAGACCATGGTTACTCTATAAGCCAACCTAATAACCCAATGAAAGTGTATAAAACTATTATATAACATCAAAGAGGGATAAACAAACCACAATTTGGCTATTCCTATATTGATACATGCGATAGGTAAGGGGCGTAACATGTCCTTCCCCTTTGAACCAACATTATCTTCAACATTGAACAACTATGGATGTTGTTGCAATAAATATTCACCCTCCTAATTTTCATCCTCACTCAAGTTCTTCCACTTAATTATGTATTCCTTAATCTCTCTGGTTCTCAACCTCTTAGTATATGTTTATAGGATCTTCTCTAGTTCTAAAATGACTTGTCCATCTCCATCTAGTTCTGGTAGCTCTGTCTAGGTTGAAACTTTATATCCAATGACCTTATTCAATCAAAAAAATGAAATACTAGGTGTATGCCATATGAATGAGGCAACTCCAACTTGTAATCCAAACTTCAATTTTTTTGTAGAACCTGGTAAGGGCTATAATACTTAGGATCAAGTTTATTGTCTTTTTTTTTTGCTTCAAGGACATCTACTTGTAAGGCTAGAAATGTACAAATACCTAGTCACCCAAATCAATATTTAACTCACTGTGGTGTTGATTTTCTTACTACTTCATCCTATTTTGTGCTAATTCCAAATTATCTCTCAAACTAGCTAAAACCTCTCATTGATGTTGAATGTGATCCTCCACATCTCAAAACATGGGTTGCACCCTTAAGGAATAAGTGATGGAAGATGACCATATAGTGATAGAAATGGGGACATTTTCTAAGACGTATGGAAATATGTTTTATACCACCATTCTACAAGTGGTATCCATTTAACCCAATTGTCTTGCTTATTTGATACAAAACAATAGAGGTACCCCTCTAAACATTTTTTAACCACTTCTTTTTGTCCATTGGAATGGGGGTGGTAAGATGAGCTATGAGATAGATTAGTACCCAAATAGGAAAATATTTCTTTCCAAAAATTAGTAGTGAAAATAGGATCATGATCACTTACAATTATTTTTGGGGTTCCATGTAATTTTAGAACTACTTCAAGAAAAATAGTTGCTATTGTACTTGTTGTAAATGGGTGTGAGAGGGAACAAAAATGTGCATATTTTTTAAGCCTATACACAATTACCAAGATAAAATTCTTACCTTCAAAATAAGGCAACTCTATAATTAAATCCATATAAACCTCTTCCCACTCTTGATTAGGAATTTCTAAAGGTTGTAACATACCTAGGGTCTTAACTATCTCACCTTTGTTTTTCTAGAATATCAAGCATTTTGCCACAAAATTTTGTACATCTCCCTTGAGTACTTTCCAAAATAATTTTCACCTAATTCTGTGATAAGTTTTCAAGAACCTAGAGTCTCCCTCAATTAGAGATGCATGCAACTCTACAAGAATCTTATCATTCAACGTTGAATCTTTGCACAAGTATAACCTATCCTTATACCATAGGGCATTCCCTTTCCTTTCAAATTTTTCATAGGCTATAGAACCTTGTTGGGTATTCTAAATCAAAACCTGTTTATCTTTTTCCTACCCCCACTCTAACCTAACTTCATATATCCAATCTACTTGCAACATAGACATTGCATAAATTAATACTTCTATGGATGTATCCCATCTAGATAGTGCATCTACTATTACATTATATTTACCCTCCTTGTATATGATTTAAAAATCATAACCCAATATTTTTGTTACCCACTTTTGTTGTTCCTCAGATGATAATCTTTGCTCTAAAAAGTATCTGAGACTATCAAGATCTGTTTTCACCTTAAAATGTCTACCTATTAGATAGGTCATCCACTATTTTACTACATGAAGAATAGCCATCATTTATTTCTCATATAGGTTTTTGGAGATTCTTACCTTTGAATTGATGAATCTCAAATGCAAGGGGTCTTCTTTATTATATTACTACTACTCCCAACCCTGATATATAAGTATCACATTCAATAATGAATGTCTTTGAAAATTTTAGAGTAGTCAAAATTGGAGTGGTGCACATAGCTACTTTTAGTTGCTCAAATGCTTTAGTGGATACAAATTTCTAGTAGAAGGCATCCTTATTTATCAATGTATTGATTGGAACTACTATGCTACCATAACCTTTCACAAATCTCTGATAGTAAATTGTTAGTCCTAGGAACCCTAGGAGTTTTTTGAGAGTTTTGGGCATTGGCCAATCCACCATAGCTTAGATCATATGAGGATTAACTTTGACACCTTCATGGGATACAATGTGACCAAAGTAAACTACCTCTTGTACTCCAAAATAAAATTTGGATGGCTTCACATAAAGCTGATGTTGTTTGAAAACTATCAACACTTATTTCACATGTTGCAAGTGTTGTTCCCACGTCTTACTGTAAATCAATATGTTGTCAAAGAAAACCAACACAAACTTCCTTTAAAAAATCCTAAAAATAGTGTTCATCAAGATCAGAAAAGTAGATCATGCATTTTTAATACCAAAGGCATTACCAAAACCTCATAATGGCCTCATGAGTTCTAAAAGTAGTTTTGGAAGCATCTTCATCCCTGATTCTAATTTGATGGTACCTTAAATGAATATCCAATTTGATGAAATAAACAACACCATGTATCTCATCAAGTAAATATTCAATTATTTAAATAAGAAACTTATCTTTGATTATGTACTTGTTGAGTTCCTTGTAATCTAGGAGCATCCTCCATGTGTCATCCTTATTATGCACCATGACCACCAGAAATGAATATGCTCTTTGATTGTGCCTGATGATCCCTCCCTCTAGCACTTCATGTAACATCTTTTTAATTTCACTCTTTTGTGCATATGGATATCTATATCGGCTGATATTTGGTGGTTAAATCCCTAGAAGTAGTTGAATGGCATGATTATGTTCTCTTTTCAGTGGTAGTCATTATGTCATGGCCTAAAAAATAGGTGGGTGGTCATCAAAAATCATCTATAGATCAGGATGTGTAGATTCCTTTATAGGTTGAACTTATATGAAACATAATCATGATATAAATCCTTTTGAACACTTTTTTAACATTTTTGTCATTTGATTTGAACTAACCAATTATGGATATTTTGCTCGAAATCCCTGTGGTTCAATTTTTCTACCTTCAAAATGAAAGCACATGAATAGTTATTAGAAGTTCATCTCAATTGTACTCAAAGTTGTGATCCATTAGACTCCCAAAACAATATATGCACCACCCATGGGAATAGAAAACATAGGATAATATAGACCGTACCTACCCATCACAAGTTTAATACTATGGCATTTCCCTGAATAATTAACTATGCCACCATTTGTAATCATGACCTAAAATTCTGGTGTTTGGTAAATGAAATAATTCAATCAAGTGGCCAACTTATGGTTGATAAAATTATTTGTGCTCCCTAAGTCAATCAACATTTTCACCTTATGTTTATTAGGCAAACCCACCACCTTAAGTGTTTGAGGAGTGTTAATACCTAAAAGTGCATGACAAGAGATTGTAGGTTTGGAATCTTCAGGTACCTCCTCTATCTCTTCCTCATAATCACTAGAGGCATCATCCTTTTAATCATCATTTTTGGATCCCTAAATGTTGAATAACTTCTTATTATCACATTTATGTCCTTTTCTCCACTTGATGTCACAATCAAAATGTAATCCTTTTGCATGCTTCTCTTCAATTTGTTGAGTAGTTAATATGGTAGATAGAGGAAATGATAGTGTCAATATGATATCATAACTAAAGTGAGTGAATGGTTGCTTCTTATTAGCTATGAAGTTTTCCTCAGCCCTATGTTCTATCATAATAGAATCAGAACCCTTAAGTGGTTTAAACATACATACCTCATGTTGAATGTGGTCCTTGAGGCCTCCAAAAAAATAGGTCATTTAGTTTCTCATTAAAAATTATCTCCACACATAAAGATAGGTTTTAAAATTTATGAATATAATCCTTGACTGAACTAGCCTATCACAATTTTCCCAGTTGGTTGATGTAATTCTCTATCACACTATTTTTATAGTATAATTGCAGCTCCTCTGTAAAAATTGGCTAGGTGACATTAAGAGTCATCTTTTTTATTTTGAGCACACAATCATGGATACCAATTAAATTTTTTAGGTTCTAAATACAAAGATGACATGGTAACCTTCTATCCACATGGGATTTGTTGTAGATAAAAAAAAAACTTCATTTGGTTTATCCAATTGAGTGGATCCTTTCCATCAAATTTATGCATATCTACCTTTGGTAATAGCTTTTGTTGTGGAAAGGTACTGGTATTTGGATTAGGCTGGTTGGGAGATCCACCTTGGTGGGGTTGTGTAATAGTGATATTTGGCTGATTTAGATGATGATTTTGTAAAGCCATCATTGTATTTTCCAAACCATATTTTACGGAATTCATATTAGATTATATGCCTTACATCTCACTATGAATGCTTTGCACATTAGAGAACCCTAGTATAATGGATCGAATAACTCCCCCTTATGACTCCATATCTTCCTTATGAGGAGTTTTACTTGGGCTTTAGACACCCTTTCCTTAGCCCCTATTTTGTGGTCTTACCATAAAAGGGCTTGACAATGTTGATCTTGATTGGTACTTTTGACCTAACTTTGACCAAGAAATTATGTACTTATTTCAGCCTCAAATTAGAAACTAAAAATAACATACCCCAACTATATTTTTCTAAGATTTCCAAAAATGTAAATAAATCTAAAAATTCCTTGAATTATGCACTATAGAGAAAATTTATGAAAAAACCTAAAATGGAAATAATGTTTGAAAAAATAGATCCAATTGAGCTAAAATTGTAATGGAAGCTTACTTGAATTATTTATCACCTCTATTTAAATAATTGAAGAGAAATTAACAACCATTTGTGAAGTATATCCAAATTATAAGATCTAGGGTTTTTGACCTGATTATGGCCCAAATCGAAGCTCTTATACCAATTGTAAGGAAATTACTTCAACAATAAAAGATAATAAAAATAATAGATCATAATATAACTGAATTATAGTAATATATATGAATAAACAACAAGCCACTTCGAGGGGGAAAACTCCACAAGATTTAATAAGAGTAGAATTCACAATATGATAATAAACAACTACCCACAACCTCTTATATATAGTCTACTTAGGCCATGGTTACTCTATAGGCAGACCTACTAACCTAATTGAGTCATAGATAAATGTGATTTAACATCAAATAGGGATAAGTAAGCCACAAGTTGACTATTCCTATCCAAATACATGTGATAGGTTAGGGGCATAATAAATCATGAGAGCTATAGATGAACTGTAAGCTCCTACAGTTGTATGGGGGAATTATATGAGCACCCCAAAGGATTATCTTCCCCTCATGAAGAGTAATAGACTTATCTACTCAAAATTTAATATTTTTTATGCTTCTTTTTGTTTTAAGAAGATAATCTTCTCTACTCATATCACCAACAACGTATAATATTCTTTTTGTAGTACCTTGGTTCAATTACTACTATGACCAAGTTATATAATGGAACCCACATACATATCCATGAGTTGTAAAAACTTTCCACTATGCCTCTCTCCTTTTTCATTGACATTAATGATTTGAAGGTAAAATTAAATACATGTAAGGCCTTGGTTGCAAGGGACATGAAATTTATGTGATCCATGTTACCAGGAGCACAACAACCACTGTCCTACTCACAAAAGAGGCCCCAAAATTGCCACAACTGCAAGAAAGTGTGAAAATAAATGATGTCCACAATCATAACCATAAACATCCTCTTATCAAGTAGTCCTATCTAGGTGAAAGGCACAATCTTCCATATTTTCACCACCTACTAAAAAAACACAAAGTTTGACTTTATGGATCACCAACAAATGGATGCCAAAGATCATAGGCAAGTATAATCTACAACCATTGGGATTAACACCCAAAGAGATTGATCTAGAAGACTATTCAAGTCACTATTTTCATCGATAAAAGGTCAGCTATCAAGACTATAGCTAGTGGAGCCCTATTTGATGATGGAGGGGGACTCTACCATCATGTATGGTAATGGTATTTTATTAATTTCATAATTACACTATTTTCACCATATAATTATTTATGTACTTCTAGTTGTGATATGTGACAAGATGAGGAGGAATTAGAGAGGCCCACATGGTCCTCAGGCCACCACGTTTCCTGCCACCAATTCATTATTGTTTCTCTAAACCATAATGCAACCCAACTCACCTAGTACCCCAACTCACAATGAAACCCAACTTGGTTGACACCCCAACTCGGATGCCAACCCAACCCAAGTTCCAGCTCGATGATCAATCTTAACTACTTAACACCAACTTGTTTAAGTTGGTCAGACCAAGATCTTCTCTAACCAATCCTTGAGATACTCATGAAAAGGGTCATTTAATGTGTGGTTGAAACCATAGTCTTATATGGTAACGAAAGCCTATTTAAAGGTGTCATTAAATTTTTATCCTATGAATGTGGGATCTTATTATTCCCAAGATATGTTTACCAGGATATCTGAGGACCTTCAAGAATATTGTATAGTTTATATGAGGAGGCATCTCCATCTATGTAGAGGGGTCTATTGGTCAGGATGTTATGCCACATTTTTAAATTATAGGGCTCATAGAACATACAAGTTGTTGGTAAAGTCATTGGAATGGATGGATGGAGAGAAGGTAGTTATCTAATGTTATTTACAATCACTAATATTAAGATGGAGAAGGTGATCTTGTAGGTAAGGAGGGATGGAAATCCAGCACGTGGGAATCTGTATCGTGATGGTTGGGTAGCCATTAGAAGCCAGCCTATGGGAACCTATATTGCAAAGAATAGGAACCATTTTACAAATAACATAGATTGGATTCTATTTGCATCTGTGAATGGGTAGGGAATGGCATCTAGAACTTATGCCACTTATTAGCATGCTTGCAAATCCATGATGAGCCAAGGTGGTATTTGTGTGAGGTCAAGTTCTGAATAGAGAAGCTCATTGAGCAAAGAGGACTGTCTATTTGGCAAATTTAGCATGTGTGTATAGGTCACGGTGATGATCATTGGCCATAGCAAAACTATGTTTTGCTATTATAAGTGTATATTTATATATATACACATAGACCCTCTGAGATTGGATGATTGTAATGGTTGGCGATGAGGATAATAATCATTTAAAAAAGAAGCTTCTAGATACACTGCACAAGAATCTATAAAACTTGATGTTTTGGGTCCTTCTATGGAATCCATTGTTAGGAGATAAATGTTTATTTCCCTGAAGATATGTTACAATATAAATAAGATCTTTTAAAAATGCTTATCTTTCCATATTCCTTTCCCTAAATTATTAATTTTTCATTAATTGTATTAGAGGTTTCCATGAGCTACTCTAATTAATCCCATCATCTTTACTCAAATTTTGAGGTGTCTTTTCAATTTGAAGTGCCTCTCTTACTCTACGTTATTCCTAGTGATCCACATTTGCATTTAGCTTCATATCCTTAGCGTAAATATGATGCTTAAAATTAAAAGAGTGTTATGTTAGTGCCAATTTTTTTATTCTTTCATGCAAAATGTCTCTATTGTGTTCCTTCAGTCAGATTTGTACTGACCTACCCATCTGTCCAATATATTATTTACCACATAAACATGGAATGGAGTAGACACCATCATATAATTTCAGATCTTGTGGTTCCTTTACTTTATCAAGGATATCTCTTAGAGTTTCAAGAGGGGTGAATTCAACCTTGGCATCCTTTTTTGCTAAAGTTCAATCCATTTTATATGTGACACCCTCTATGTACAGTAGTTTGACCATGTGACTTAATTGATTATCTTTATTCCCTTCATTATTTTTTCTTATACGTTTTTGCAAAATGGCTCATTTGAATGAATTTTGTATTTTTATATCTCCATATCCATTAACATGAAACACCTTTTTTAAGTGCTCTGATTCCTATTCCAGATGGTCCTTGTCGGACACCCTCACAACTCTTGTTGCCAAAGTATTTAAAACTATTATCTTCTGGGCAGAATGGTGGTGTGATTTATTTCCCAAATAGAGATATATATGTGTCTTATTCCTATATACCTAATGAGATAAGTACCCATCAATTTTCCTATCCACTAGCACATCCAAGAATAGAAGACCTATTTCTTCCTCCACCTTCATTGTAAATTGAATATGTTTTGATCTACTATTGAGATGTTGAATAAAATGATCTAGACTTTCTCTATCATATGGCCAACATACACTGCTATCATCCATGAATCTAAGCCACCATCTTAGTTTTTGAAGGGTTGAATGTAGATCCTCTTTTTCAAAATTATCCATATATATGTTAGCTACTACCAATGATAGGGGAGATCCCATGGCCACACCTTTCACTTGTTCAAAGTATTCACCTCTAAATGTAAAAAATGTATATTATAGGTAAAGTTGAATTAATGTTTTAATTTCCTATGTGGTGTTTCTTCTAACTATTTCAACAGCTTCCATAATCGAAATTCTAGTAAATAATTAAACTACATCAAAACTCACCAGGATGTCCTTGTTTGTTACCTTCTCTTCTTTGATCTTGGTTATGAACTGAGCTAAATATTTAATAAAGGAGTTTGTATTTCCCACCAAGCTTTTTAACTTTTTGGCCAAAAAGAAGGCTAAATTATAAGTTGGTCAGCCTCTCATATTGACTATTGGTATGGCTCATTAGCATAGCGTATGGCTGAATTGACCCAGTTTAGGATGAAGATACGTAGCAGAAGATACGGGATGAATGCATCCATTTACCATTAGACATCGGTCTGCTTGAAAATACTAGCCTTAATGATTATATATCAGAAGAACTAATATTGAGCCAAAAGGGTTAAGAGTTTTCTTAGGCAAAACATTTGATGCATAATTGGCATTGATTTGACAAAGTTCATGAAAGGAAATGGTAGATCTAGTCTCAGCAATTCCATTTTGTGGTGAGAAGAATGCATACCTATGATTATTTATATGTGTGATATACAGTCTGGAATGAAAGAGTATGAAGACGTACTCTTCTATTTGTAAAAATTGTTGAAACAAGACATGTTGGGACATCGAATTCACACGGTGTGAGGAATGACTATCTTTTTAAACAAGACAAAGACCTGAGCTGAAGATGTTAAGATTTTCTTCCATTTTGCAAGAGTGATTATAGTATCAAACCCAAGTTTGGTTTACACCTATTTTGAAGTGTGTATGATGCAAACACCTATTGTAAATACTAATCTCTTCTACTCTTGAATGGTATTGAATGATATACACTGCAAGAAAAACTATAGGTATTATGCCATGTCATAATTACTTACAAGGTATTATGTATTAATGTGTGTTATTCGATTTAGAAAGGCTTTTAAGTCATGATAGAAGATATAGTCAGATATCAGTTTGTTTCCTTCTAATTTATATGGTTTTTAGTGAAGGAAGGGATATAATGTGATATCTGACCAAGATAGTATTAACAGAGACCAAGTCTGGTTATTTCCTCCTATGTGGTAGACAAGGGAAATATGTATATTGTATTGTTTTTATTACCTCTATTTGTTTTTCAACCTAGAGGGATATAGACAGTTGTAGAGTTACAGGGGTTGTAGGTCTGAACAAGACCTAGAGACGCTACTGGTTATAATTATTGCCCATTTGTCAAAGTACTACAGATACTCTAAATGGAGAACATATTGCCCGCATGCTTGGAGAGGAGTATAAATGTTGTTGATGAAGGACGATTGCCTCAGAGCCTTCACTATCAGATTTTAGCATTGATACAATTTCTTAGAATCCATATTAATGTAATTTTTAAATTGATATTGGCATATGTTAAATGGACCAGGTTGTAATTTAAGCAATCCCAAAGACATAGCCCAAATGATGAGTGAACTCTGTTATCATGTCTTGTGTCAGGTATTTCATTTTCAGTTGATTCTACTTTATTTTAATTCAGTTCATGAATGAATTAAGGGAACATTATAACAAATTATGGGAAGTTAAAATTTGACACAAAATAAGGAGTTTTTAATCAGGAAATGAATAGTCAAAGCTTTTATAAGCACTTTTGTTCATTCTCAGAATATCAATATCCGTTTATGAGAAACTATTTTACCTGGTTTATGGATTAGAGATGTACAAGTCATTGTTGGAAGATATCAGCAAAGACATCTATGAAGAGGAGGAGAAAGAGTTTTTCAAGAAATTATTGGAACTATGATACAAAACATAAGTCACAAGGATATTTGTATAACTTCAGAAGGTGAAAAGTGTGAGACATAATATATTGTGTATAATATGGCCTCGACTAGAATGTCAAAGGCTTGTAGATGTTTAAAAGTCTCTTCAAAATCTAGAAATGAAAGGCCTTGAAGATGAAGAGTCAAATCTTCCTCGTAGCTCTATAAATACTATGTTTTGTAAAAAATAAGAATGATAATTGATTCCTAATTTTTAATACATTAGTAGTGATCATAGAATTGTTTTCTTTGAAAGTGTTATTTGTTAATCAAAATATATGTGTGTAACATTTCATGTATTGGTTTGTATCTTCCTTGTGAATGTATGTGTTATGTTTATCTAATGTGAATGCTTTGTATGGTTGAAACAATTATAAATACATGAACAATTATGATTAATGACTCTATACTAAGATACCCATGTTGTATGAATACATTCCTTGAGACTATTTAGGTCTTGTAGCAACATATCACAAACTACAACACTTATCATATCTTGATGTACTTTCACAGGGACCACTACTAACCCATCTGAAAGGACTAAAAAACCAAGTGTTTCATTAAATTTGAAAACAAATTAAGACAACCATATACCTATGAAACTTACATATTTCATACGGAAAAACACTTCTTAAAAAAAACACAATTGCTAATAATAAAAATCAAATCCTGGACATTTGTATATACCACACAATTCACCACCATCCTAAAAAATGACCAAAAACATGAATGGATTCATGAATTAAATATTTTCAACCAAAAAAAACAAACATAGATTGAAAAAAATTAAAATCCAAAACCAATTTATGAAACCCAACACTTTAAAACAAATTCAATAAACCACAAACCCTAAAATCTCGAACAAAACTAAATCCTCTGCGCAAAAACTAAATGGGCACTCCACATAATTTATTCAAAAACCTATGCATTTTATTATCATAGCTTGCAAAGGCTTTAAAACACTAAAAACCTAATATTTAACTCTATATAGAGAGAGAGAGATTGATTTTACATCTAAACACTTGTCTTCAACAAAGCATTCATGTTGCAAATCCATATACGGTAAAATTAGACTTAAAAATCTCAATTACATACATCAATCAATCAAACAAATTTATTTTCGATGACAAAAATAATGTGGTCTGCATTAACAAATTATTTTGGAACACCAAAAAAATCAGACAATAGATATGCCAGGACCTATCGTCAACATCATCACACCGCGACAGGGCATCAATGTCGGCTGACATAAACAAAGTTGTCAAAGGCCGTTAATGGAAATTTAACATTTTTTTTCGGTTTTTTGTTTAAGAAGACTTTAGGTAAGTATTAAGTTTCGAAAAATACGTTACACATTGCCGTCTCAGTGGGTGTCCAAAGAAAGTTTATTTAAATTAATTAATAAATTGTCCTAAATAAATCATAAATAAATCGGCCAATAAAAACATAAATATTTTTTTTTCGAAACAATAAAATTAGTCTTTTTTTTTTAAATATATTTATAACAAAAATAATTATGATGCCATGTGTTAATACGAGATGTGCTTGGCAGGATCCCAAGGAACAATTATTTTTATATAAAGTATTGATAGAACGTTAGCATTTTAAAAAAAAAATGACTCGAGTCAAACATTGAATTTGATAAAAAATGTTACCTATACCTATTCCATTGTGCCACCCCCAAAAAAATTATTTAAATTAATTTAAAATTCACTCTAAATAAACTAAAAAATAATCTTACCAATTAAAAAAGAGAAAAGATTTTCCAAACAATAAAATTAATCTTTATTTTTTTATAATCATACAATGAATATTTGCAATGCTATATGTCATCACAAAATTTGATGAAATAATGTTTAATTATATCTAACCTTTTTTATATCCTAATTTTTAAGAAATTAATAAATGAATTTAACATAATGTAATTAATAATAATAAGATGTAACTAATGAGATGTAGATGAGTTGGTAAAGTGATTTAGTTATTTGAGACTCCACTCAAATTCAAATATCACTAATGTTTTTGAGGTTCCGATGCATTTATCCCCTGTTATTGATTTGTGTTTAAGAGGTCACTTACAAAAGATTATCTTTGAATATTTATACACTTTTTTATTTTTCTTACTTTTTTGATGGAATTCGAAAACTAAGAAATCACTTACAAAATATTATCTTTAAAGATAATATAACAATGTTGTGCAATCACTAGGACCACTCAAACTTGATTTACTCCGTAATAATTTAAATTATGATTGTATTTAACTAAAATAAATAATTTAATGCTGTGGAAGAGCCTTAATAGGGAGTTGGGCCATAACTTGATTATTGAAAAAATAACATTTTTTTGGTCTACGTTATTGATCAATTTATAAAAAAACTCAAATAGGGTATTACTGTGAGCACCCAACCTTGACATGCAACAAAGTTATCTATTTCCAAATCTAGTTGAGAAATCCAACTGGTACAAAACAAAATAGAATAATTTTTAAACACGAATCTAAGATACAATAGAAACAATGAATATCATTAAAAGAGATCAAATACAAGCAAATAGCATAATCAGCTATCTACATCATTGATCTAATCTATCAAAAAAAATTATGTAAACACCTGTAGAGAAAAAAGAACGGAGTTCACCTGGTTATATATTTGGGTAGTGGGATGCTTTTCATTTTTGTAATCATCAATCAAATCTCCAGTCTTTTCACTAGATATAGCTTCTCTAGATTTGGAGTTTTAAAGAGTAAATAATTCCTTAGTAATGAAGTTCAATTTGAGCTTAACCCCAATTTGTCTTAGATGATAGGTGACCCTACAACCCTGAGCATCTTGGCTGCCCACAACCATTATAGTAGCTACTTTGCCTTCTCATGAATTATATGGACTGATACATGCCCGATCCAGAGCATTATTCAACACACTTACATTAGATGCACAACCTATGTACGTAATATATGAATAGTTGAAAAACACTCTTAGCGAATGTCTTTTACCAGTGATAGAATAGTTGTATTCTGGATGGGAAAATATTATGCAATCTTATGCCTTGACTTCCTTGATGAATGACTCCATAACTGCAGAATATGTGAAATAGTTCTGCCCATTCCCAGTCTTTTCACTCTTAACAGCAAGCGCATGATCCACTCTGGGGAGGCTCCTAATACCATCCATAATAAGTATCTCAATCTCCATTCTTAAACTGGAGTCATTTTGTGTATGTTTCTGAGCTGCACATTGTTAATAGTATCAATCACCAAGTGTAAAGAAAATCCTTAACAAAATATACCAGATAGAAAAGGAAAAGAATCTATATAACCATAGTCTCACCAGCTCTGAGCAGCCCATGGGAACATGATACATTTCGAAAAGACCCACTTATATCTTCCTAAAGATAACAATGATTGAATTTTAAACTCAACTCTAGTGCAGACTGAAACAAAAGACCAAAAAATAATAATAAATCGCATTCGTTTGGCATGAAGGAGTTTTCAAATTTTAAAATAAGAAGAAGCGTTATATTATAAAATTGAAATCGAAATGGAAGTAAAAGTTAACGGAGGTAACTACAGACATCCGTGACCAGCTCAAACAATGATGTCAACTGAATCAGGTTATATTTTTTACTGTGATCGTTGTGCGGTAGACTATGCCAATTTGATGTTATGGTGATGTTGGCGGTTGTGGTGAGTTTGGAGGTGACTGGTTTGATTTGCATGCTAAGTCCTACTCGTGCGAGCTGACCCCAACATGCATGTAGTTTGTGCATGATGTTTAAGATCACCCTATAATTCTATGACCAAACCTAGCTACAAACTTCTGCAATATTCAAACCTAATTGTTCTCTATAGAATTCAAAGAACCAAAAAGCACTAATACTTTGTCTCACCATATTTCTCACATGTTTTGAATCTCTATCATCATGAGTGCAAGTTATATATAAAAAATCTAAAACATATTACAAACTTGAAATTTGTCCTTTCATCAAACTACCAAAAGACTACAACATTAAAATATCAAAATTATTTTTGATTGAATAACTAAATTTTAAACTCTACTTCTCACATGGACTAGACACTTTGTGCTCTTGTTTTATTAAGTTGGAGGCTTAATCAGTGGGGCAAAGCCCCCAGATTCATCTCACAAGAGACAATACAAAAAGAATATTTTATCTGCACTCATTCTAACACTGACGTGTGGTCCTCTGCAGTTTTTGAAAATGACCACCATGAAATTTGAATGATTAAATTGGGCATAACTTGTATGATTCCACTAATACTCAGCTTTTATATATCACTCTACTGTAATTAAATTATAGCATTGTATGCAAAAAATTACTATACCATCCTAAAGGGTTGTTTGCATTTCTATTACCCTCTATCATTGCCCATAATTGTGAGAATGTGAGCTTATCTAAATAAATGTGAAGGGTGAAGGAATCCATCGTTATATATGCATACACAAGGCAACATAACTTAAACTGTATAGCACATACAAACCTCAATTTATATCAATCAAGGATTTTATACATATAAACTTATAGGAAGGGTGGAATATCTCAAGGTTAAATTGTTCAGAATACCTCCCAACAAGAATACTAAGATGTTAAACCTTACTACACTAAACCTTGTACATAGACATGAAACCAGTCAAATGCACAAAAATGGGGTATGAGATATATACATAGAATTCAATATTGAATATGTGTGGTGTGATCTAACATGTGTAAGTCTCCCATGGGTAAATAATTCCATCATTGTTACAATCAAAGAATGTAACATGATACTAAAGAACACTCATATTATTATGGTGGTGTCCAGGGGTTCCGCTTGTGTTTTCTGAATCCACTGTTGCAAGTGCTCTTAGGAGAACTATCACAATATATAACAAATAAATTCAAAAAAACTATTCTATGATATCAACATAGATCTTAGATCTTATATCTTTAGACTTTGATTACAATATAACTTGTCTAGTAGTAGCTCTTGATATAAATTTAAGAGCAATAATTAATTTTTACATGGATTTGGTAGTTGGTCATCTAGATTGTGATTGAAGCTGCATTCTACTATAATAGGTGCATTGGGAGCAGTTGTCTGCAGAGACTCATTTATATCCATATCAATATGAAAATCCCTTCTTCGATTCTATGTTTGTCTATCTCACCATGAATGATGTAGAGAGTTCTGAATTGATGAAAAATATATTGAGTGTATTTTATATAGAATAGATGTGTGGTGAAGGGAAATTATGCTAGGTGGGTATGAAGAGCATTGTTTTGGGTACACATGGAGGTTGAATTTGAAGACAACAAAGGGAGAGTATCATCTCACCCTCCATGACACACTTTACTAAATAATTATTCAAAATTATTTTTAAAATTGTGCAAATAATATGGAAGTCATGTCAATATCATCATTTTATCACAGTAAAATCTAGGAGATTGCATGAGTACGAGTACCCAATAATATATGCAGGTAGCTTGGACTTTCACGTTCACCCATTCATAACCTCCTCATGCAATTAAAAAACTCCATCACAAGATCCATATGATGAAAAATAAATGCTACTTTTAAATTAGATAAGGAAAAGTCTTGGGGTTGGGTGGAGCAATAGTAACTTTATCACGCTATCTCATGTTAGGAGTCATAAAAGTTTCATTACATGAATTGTATAAGAAAAAATATATTAATTTTAAATTTGAGAATGAAAAGTCTTAGGGTTGGACCTGGATGAGTACCAATTTTACTATGTCATTAGATATTGAGTCATAACAGATTCATCACATGAGTCATATGAGGAAAAAAATCACTACTTTTAAATTAGAGGACATAAGTCATAAGAGGGAAAAAAAACACTATTTTTAAATTAGAGAAGGAAAAGTCTTGGGGTTGGATGGAGAAGCATCAACTTCACCATGTTGTTCCGAACCTCATGATAGTGGGTTTTTTAAAATAAATTAGTTAAAATTTTTTGAGAAAGAAAATAGTATATTTTTTATTTCTTTCAAATTAATATTAACTAAACAATTGTAGGTGTGTGCCTATATTACTATAAAGAACAAACTAAAAAGGAAAAATGAAAAAAAATGACAAACACAGTAAAACAAGTCTAAAAAATGTATATAATAGAGATTTTATGTTTTTAGAGTTTATAAAATTAAATTTACATTTTTTAGACCTAATCTGTGGTTGTTTTTAGTAAAAAGTAAGTATATAATATATTAAGATTAGTCATTGTCCCAAAAGTGCAAGTTACGCTGCAAGAAATGTAATATTTTTTGTTTTATTAAAGTGGGTATTTATAAATAAAAAATTTAAGTTGTATCTCTCTCGAAACGGATGTCATGTGACCCCATCTCAACTTTTATGCATAAAACATTTAGTAACAATAATTTGAATATTTCTAGTAGAGGTGATAATGGAAAATGAGTTTGTGTGTTCCTTTATATAGTAATGGTTTATATAGTGAGGAAATGTTTTGTTTCAAATAAGCTTGAACAATGGGGATGGGTAATGCCATACAAAACATAAAAGTAATGAAATATTTCAAGGGGAGTTGAACAGTGATGGTGGGGGAAATGACATGGTATTTCAAGTGATGGATTAGAAGAAGACCAAGTACATACATTTGTTGTTGATGTTAGAACAAAACATTGTACTTATATATTCAAGCTTGTATCTTTCATTCATCCTTGATGCCAATATATCGAACCCTAAAGTAATTACCTCATACTTAAGAGCATATATAAACACCATACTTAGACCCATGAATGAAAAGGAAAGGCCATCTAGAACATGCAAATAGTTAAATATTTCAAGGTCATATGAGTAACAATGGTGAGGGGCAATGATAAGGTATGTTTGATGATATTTTAAATCAAGGGGATAATATCATGACCGAAAATGGACTCAAGATAGATTTTAGATTTGCATGGCCATCATCCATTACAAATGTGTCTTTAGATTTCAAAGTGACCACATATTTGAATGTATTTTATTTATTACCAAGAGTGGACGAGGATGTCATAATTGTTGATTTGATTGTGAAATAGCTCCATGTCTAATGTATGGCTCGAATCAATGATCTAATGCCATTGATGTGGGGAAAAGATATTTAGGTTTAAGAACCTATCTTATAGCTTTTGTTTGTGCATGCTACAAATTGCTTTGATAGATGTGACATGTCATTAAACTTAGAACATGTATCTTCCTAGGGTTCATCAAGTTTTTCACTTTAAATACTCAATCATTTCCAGTCACCATTACCACTAAATTCACCTATGAATCTTTCATTGCTTCCATGTTATGTATGGCCTTTCTCTTCCCCACAATTTGAAGTGAAGTACAACTATCAATTTACACTCTATCCCTTTCCAAAGCCTCTTTCACCCGTGGAATATTATATCTATCCTCCCAGGTTAAATCAAGATAATGTGTTGCATACGAAGTCTAAAACATAGTTATATCATTGTCCCTAAAAACCCTCCCAAATAAGTTCACAATTAGTATCATTATCTATAAGGAATTGGCCAATATTTTGTGGCCCCACCTCTATCACAACATCATCAAATAGATAAAAGAGTTTCTCACCAAATTTTATTATATTAGATGCATCAACACTCTTAAGAAAAAATGTGCCAATGTCATATGACACAAGGAAGTTGATGCATGCATTCTCTATATTTCTAGATGAGTCATTAAATATATGACCCCTATTTTCCATTGAGATGACCCATGTTTGATCATGTATTAGATAATTTAAACAGTTATATGGAAGTTATAAATTACAAATTGATAGAAGTGACATGTCATTAAACTTTGCAGGGGTATGTCCCTAGGGTTCTTCGAGTCTATCACCTTAAATGCCTTGACATTGCTTCTTTCCAGCATTTTCCAACTCACCTTAAAAAATTTCACCACTTTCATGCTCTATAATAAAGTATTTAGATGTCAAAATAAGTTTGTGTAAAGTAATTGTGGGGGCAAACTGATCAGGATCTAAATTTCCATGCACAAAGTTTAAATAAATTTGAGTTCATACAACACATGTTTATACAATACACATAACTTGGGAGAGAGAGGTAGATCTAATTAAAAATAACATTAGAGTTTAAATAAAATAACAATGTTGAGACAAGTAGTGATTAAAGTGATAATGAAGAACACCTACAATAGGATATGGAAATGCACGAGTGAGAAATCTTATCTTTTACACACCCATGAAATACTGAGCTAGATGAAATTAACATGCTTGGACTCTGTGACTTCAACAACAAACACAACTAGAATCATTCAGATATCCTTCTCAACTTGCACATAACTACACAACAATTCATAAATTCACAATGTGTAATTTGAAAAGATGTGAACATTGATTGTGACAACAAACGAATAGCATAAAATTTGCCAATCAATCATAAATAGTCTTTAACATAATTCACCAACATGTTCAAAAAAGTCCACAAGGTACACCACTTCAAATGATTGTACAAGGAATAGTAGGGACATGTAAATCTTACTTGATAAGTATAATCAAACACACCCTGAATAAGCTTCTAGGAAAAGGCAAGTCTCCCATACTACTTCTTGCTCCAACTGGCGTTGCAATATTTAACATAAATTCATCAACAATACATTTAGCACTTCATATCTTTATCCAAGAAATGAAAGCACTGGAAGGACAAATGTTAACAACTTTCCAAGGAGAAATGAGACACATTCAATATGTACTCATAGATGAAATGGGTTTTATAGGGTCAAATATGCTCAATTTAAGATAAATAATCGATTACGTGAAGCACTTCCTCAGCAAAATAACAAAGACTTTGGTGGTTGCTTGATTATACTCATTAGAGACCTGATACATCTCCCACTTATAAATGACACTCCAATATATGTAGGGAGATCTATTGGGCACATATTATGGCAACATTTAATACATTTATTACATTAGAAATAAATTCTTGCCAATAGGGATGCACAAAATAAAAATACTATTCATAAATTTGTTAACAAACATCAAAGATGCAAACCCAATAGAAGAAGATTGGAATATGCTCATGTCAAGAACAACATCATTCATACCTCTAGAAGAACAAGAAGATTTTAAAATCTCTACACATTTGTATGCAAAAATTGTATTGGCAATAATGCATAATAAGAAAATGTTGAAATCACTTAATATGCCAATTGCTTTATGTAGAGCCGAACAAAGTAGATAAACAAACACATATAACCACAATGACACTTAGCTTGAGCTAGTTGTGCTTCTATGTAAGAAACAAAAAAATATGTTAGCATCCAATCTATGGGTGAAATTAGGATTAGTTAATGGAGCGAATGGAGAAATTGTTGACATGTCTACAACTGAAATTCAAAGCCACCTTTCCTACCCATCTATGCAGTTGTTGCATTCAAAAGATACTTTGGCCCCCCATGGGATGCAAAGAATCCTACACATGTACCAATTATTCCTATTACATGAGGTAATCATTGACATATACCTATAAAAATGGCATGGACTCTAACCATACATAAAACACAAGGAATTACACTCAATAAAGCAACAATTGATATTGAAGACATTGTTCACCAAGGCGTAATATTTAATGATGTATCAAGAGTATGTTCAATCAATGACATGTATATCTCTTCTGTATTTACCTTTGAATGCTTTGCAAGAATGAAATAAAATAAATATGTAAATTTTTTAATATCAAAGGAAAAAAGATTGACAAATTTACCTCTTCTACACCATTCATAAAAATTCTACCTTTGTAATTATTGTTATATACAATTAAAAGAGAGAAAGAGAGATATTTGTAACTATTGTTACATATAATGCATTTTAAAGCTTCAATACTTTTATCATTAATATATATTATAAAAATTGATAGAATATATATATATATATATATATATATATATATATATATATATATATATATATATAAAGGTAATCAAAGAAATTGATAATTGAATTACATAATTTAAAATAAAAAAGATCTACAAGGTAGTGAAGAATAAATATAAAAAATTAAAATACTTCATCATTACAATAAATTAAATATGAACTATTTTTATTTAACTTCCAATTTTTTTTGCATCATGGGGATAACTGCTAGTTATATAAATACACGCTTACAGGGTGAGGCCATGTGATAGGCCCTAAGTGATTTCCCAACCCCCACCTAAATTCAATACCCCCTAAATTCTAGGGCACTGATTACCCTTGCCTTTACGCAACCGGCTAGGGATTATAGGGGGACTCGTCCATTTCAAATTAAAGTTAAATAAACTACAAGATGCTGGGCAATTAAAAATAAATATATAGATATATAGATATAAGTACTTGTCCATGGATGAAGAATATGGGCATTAAATATCAGCACCATACCGTGGTAGAGTAATATTTGAGCCCGTTTAAGCAGCTGCACTTTTTATCAATACAGGTTTTTGGTATATCTATGACCTTTTCTCTACAAGGATTAACACCTTTTCGTGAACAATGTTTAAAAGTGACCTTTATACCACGGAAAAACGTGGAATCGTGAGCTATAATTTAATTGAGCGGTTCCAGTTCAGACTTAAATACACACCTTGCAATTTTGAGCGTTCAAATAATGTTGAGTGTGGAATTTCCAGTTTGCCAGCTCAAAGTAGATTTATGAGCTGGATGGGCGAAATAAATGTTTTGCCCGTGAAAGCCAGACAAACTACCTACCATTATTTTTGTCGGACTTCCCAAGAGCGCTTCAACCGGCAGTGTAAGATGAAGCTGGTGCAAGCTTTCAGCTTTCTGTTGCTGCCAACAGTCACAAGTCTCTGTGTTTTGGCTCATTCCTCCAACTCCACATCAAAACAACTGTGCTTCACAACAATCTTTCAATTCGGAGCATCGCTTTTTGACACAGGAAACGCCGTCTTAGCATTTCCGCGTCAAGCTTTCCAGCCTACCAGGCCGCCTTACGCTTCCACATTCCCTGGTTACCCTGCCAAACGATTTTCAGATGGAAAGCTCATCATCGACTACTTAGGTATCATTTCTTCTTAATTATATTGTGTACAAGCCTTTAGTTTTTCCTTCTTCGCGTATTACAATGCTGCGTGGGCTTTTTTTCAGCGGATGCTTTCAAAATAAAACTGCTTCGTCCTTACCTGGAAAGTGTTGAGCCGACGAACAAAGCTGTTGGAGACTACAGAGGAGGAGTTTGTTTTGCCGTGGCGCTGGCAATAGCGCTGTCTGTGGAGGAGCTTAAACTGTCAGGGATAGGGCGCCACAACGTAACGTTGAATCCATTAACGTCAGATGTACAGTTCGAGTGGTTTAAATCTTTCAGCAAGCGCGTGTTGGAAAGCCGGCCGAATTCTTCAGTTATTGAATACACATTCATGCTTTTAGATTTGCTGGAAATGTAATTTTTTAAACGTCAGTGAGTGTTTAAATCAGGCGCCTTTCTTCCTAATCGAGAGGCGATTGCAAACGCGCTTTACCTTCCTGGAGAGTTCGGCGCAAACGACTACCGCGTTGGACTGCTGTCTGGTTTAAGCGTTACAGAGCTCAAGAAGAAAGTGCCTTCCGTTGTTCTCAAAATAGTCGATCTAGTCAAGGTCTTGTATATTTTTTCACGTTCCTAGTTTCCGTGAACAAAACGGAAAAGTATGGGCGCATTATATAATATGACTTGGTTTTTGTGATGCAGAAGCTGTATCGGGTCGGCGCAAGGAATTTTCTGGTGATAGGAGTTCCACCGCAAGGATGCAGCCCATTTTATCTGACGATGTTCAACGGAAGCAAAGACGAATTTAAGTGTTTGGCAGAAGTGAATGAAATCCATCTGTTACACGAGACGAAGTTGAAGATGGAATTACAGGATCTGCGTGGACAGTTGCGCGAGTCGAACATAATGTTTGCGGACTTTTACGGGGCGTTCATGAGCGTGATGAAGCATCCTGCAAAATACGGTACGTTAAAAACTTGACATTATTTTGGTTGACGACTTGTTTTTCGGCTGGCTTACGTAATGTGGGTGAGAATGAGAATGAGATGCGATGACAGGAATGAAAGTGAGAAACGTTGATGCTGTGGAGGGGGCGGAGAGTACAACTACAATCCAGCAGCTGTGTGTGGAAGCAACTCCAATTTACTTTTATTCCATAGCTATGTTCTCCGCTACAAGCTTTAAATCTTTAACATAACTTTATAGATTAATTTTGTGGGGAAATGTTGTATTTTTTAATTTAAAAAAAATAAAATTATTGACATTGTCTAATAAAAATATATTAGAGAGTAAATTAAATATCAATTATAGTTTTAAAGGGGGACATTGAAAATGACAAATAACTTAAATATTATATGGTGAATGACAATGACATGGCACTTTTCGTGATATAGGAAGATTATTAAGTTTTGTCAGCGAATAAAGGAGCAACCAGAGGGGTTTGTTCTTACTACTAGCTCCTGGTGCATTATCCTAACAATCGACATGCTCCAAATTGTTTAAAATTCCTATATTTCAGAATTACGTCGATAATAATTATCGCTCAGCCCTGCCCTACAATTACCATCAACATGTATTTTTTCTCTTATGTATGGCTGTAGCAAAAAGAAATAACCTTAATTAATTCAGAATGGAATTAAAGTAGTGTGAATGTTCATTTAATCCAATTATTACCTAAAATATTATTCCTAAACATATGATTTGGAAAAAAATCTACTGTATTTTACTAAGAGTCAAATCTCCTCCTTCTAACTGGTTTGCGGATCAAGCCCCGTTTATAAATTCACAAGCAATTATTTTGTATTTGCATCCACATCTGCATCACATGACAATACACGAGTCAATAACATCTAGGATTGTGATCATGAAATCCACATTTGACTAACTTAAATACATACTATCACCATAATTTAATAAAAATAACAAGAAAATTTGATGAGGAATTGTTTCAATTTCTAAAGGGGGAAGTAGGGCAATAAGAAAAGAATGAACTCATATAATTACAACCGCAATACAAATGTCCATCATTTAATGCTACATAATTGATAGAAAAAACTTGCAGGCTGTAGGGAGAGGTTGAAACACCATTTTACCTCTAGTTGGACCTGTTAGGATACCTTTGTAGGCTTGAATGTCAATTGATGTTTCAATATTATTGTAAAAAAATATATTATATAGTCATGTTCCAGTTCTTATTGAATCACCAATTTCAACAGAGGACAATTTTGCAAACATGTCTAAACCTTTGAATAAACAAATGTAAGAGGCCCCTTTTGTCTTTCTACAAAACTATGAACCCAAATGACTAATTCCCAATTTACCATAATTCAAATTGTATTTACAACCTTCAAAGACCATTGTCATGCATCAATGTGAGCTTGGTGTCATTTCCAATTCATGGGAAGAATTTATTATTTAACATACCATGTTCTCATGTCAAAAAAATTTGAGCCATGATCATTTCAAGAGAAACCAAAGGAATCTATTGGAAATTCAACATATCTAAAGAGATGAAGCCCTCTCCCAAAAAATTCCACTAAATTCTAGACTATTTGAGTAAAAAAATCAAACAAAGCATCTCCAACATGGGTTAAAACTCACCTTAAAAATTGATATTATAGGCAGCCCAAAAAAAAGGCAGTCGTCCCACACCAACATGCCTTTAATATCACATACCATTTACTTCACACCCAATGAACCATAAACAATTGCTCCAATTATAATCAAAATCTCAACTACAGAAAAACAATAAAATGGGTCTTCCCTTCTACCAAATCTAGATATTTAGAAGGCTTAGTTTGCAAAAAAAAAAAATATATTCAAATTAACCCAAGCTACAAAGGGTCCCTATTTTACCCACAGATCATTGGAAAGTAAATTGGAGAACAAAATAACCTTAGAGGACATTCTTTCATGTGCAAACGATTTTTCCATGAATTAAAAAAATCACACTAGAAGGACATGTAAATATTGTTGTTTATTCTCGAGCAAAGTAGCATTGAGGGGTATAAGTATGTTTTTGTAGAGGTGCTTTGTCATGTGTTAAGGCTTGTGTGATGTGTCAGGGCCTCACACACACATCTGTCAAACCAATGTAGTGAAAATTATGATATGCATCCTAACATAGTGAAATCTATTTCATATAAGCTATAGATAGTCATATGATAAATTAACTCTTTATTGATTGGTTAAAATATATTAAGCTATAATAGGTTACAATATATTTGGTGAAATATGCCATGGATTTTTCATTGGTTATTAAATTAGCTACCCACTTTTAAAATGTGGTGGGGCACCTCTAAGAGGTGGGTTAAGTTGTATATCAAAAAATAAATATTATGCACACACCATATAAGACTACGGTAACGCGCGTGACATTATATTTATGTTCATATTGAAATAATAAGAAAAGGTTTTTGAAATTAATGTGTTGAATTTTTATATAACTTAGCGATATAAAATGTTGCATGTTTACCTCTTTTTTTTTGGGTGAAAAGTAAAACTCACCATATGAAAATTTAGAAAACTTTAGGTTAAAATTTTGTATACTATGACCCTTGTTAGTATTGGTTATGATTATGTGTGGGTCAATTTGGTCTTTTTTTTTAATAGACTTATTAGCTATACATAATAACAAACTATAAAATTTAAAGCTACTCTTATTAATAATTATTTTAATAAAAAGTTCTTATTTGTTTTAAACAAGTTTAAACACTCTCCCTCTTAATATTCCTCTAAGAGTAGGTACTAAAGTCATTTCATGGCTCTTGTCTTATAAGTTAAATATATATTTGTTGATGTATGTGTAATTAGATATATTTTTGTAATATTTTGTATTTATTTGTTTGTTTGTGTGTGTGTGTGTGTGTGTGTGTGTGTGTGTGTGTGTGTGTGTGTGTGTGTGTGTGTGTGTGTGTGTGTGTGTGTGTGTGTGTGTGTGTGTGTGTGTGTGTGTGTGTGCGCGCGTGCGTGCGCATGCTTGTTTGTTTGTGTGTGTGTGTGTGTGTGTGTGTGTGTGTGTGTGTGTGTGTGTGTGTGTGTGTGCGCGTGTGTGTGCGTGTGTGTGCATGTGCGTGTGTGTGCGTGTGTGCGTGTGTGTGTGTGTGTGTGTGTGTGTGTGCGTGTGTGTGTGTGTGTGTGTGTGTGTGTGTGTGTGTGAGAGAGAGAGAGAGAGAGAGATAAATCTAAATTGGGTATTTTTGAATTATTATGACCACTTTCAATAATTGAAAACTCCTTTCACACATTATTATGTAATACTCATTTTTTAATATGTATAGTTTCTTTGACTTATGTTTGGACTATGCATATGGTCTTGATCCCTGTAAGGATTGAATGTGTAATCTTGAGCTTGTTTCTTGAGCCTTCCTTTAAGTTAGATAGGACTATATAACTATTTGCATCTTTATTATTTCTTATTGTTAGAGGTTGACATGCATGGAAATCTAACTAAATTTTGTATTCAATCATTTATAAATAGAAAATTCAGATAACTTCTTTGGGGGAAATCATATACACATCAAAATGAGCACATATTAAATACATGTGTTGCATATTTTGTTCAATTATATATTTTCTATCATTGACATCTTTGACCCAATTTGAGAGATCTAGATAAATTAGTGAATTTATCTAACAAAATTCTTAACATTTTATACTAAATATTCAATAATCAAAGAATGACATGATTCAAATTGTGCATCTATGGTAAAGTGTGAATAAAATTATTTGAATGGCTCAAAATTGCAAGGTGTGTCTTTAATTTTGTAATGGAACCATTCAATTCTATATCACAATTCCACTTTTCCATGGTATTAAACATGTTGAAATATTACTCTACCACAATATGGTGTTAAGATTTGACACTCGCGTTGATGGGTATATATAAAAGATGAGCTTCTTCCATGTACTCACAGGTATATAGGAAGGGTGTGTATATTGAGAGACTTGGTTATTAGGCTGATGGTATATAGAAAAGTGAACCTATTTGGAGTAATAAGGAACTAATCCATATCCCTTTTTAAAATTGTTCATAATGGCTATATCTAGACAAAGATTTATTTTTTCAAACACTCGATTTCTTCGAGGTGACATCTATTCATCATGAAAGAATATAATACAAACATATATGGAATTTGAATAAATATGGCCAGTTATTGATGGATTGTTACCCCAACATGTAATTAATATTGATCAATAGCATAAATTTGATAAATCCAACCAAAAGGCAAAGCTCCAATAATCATGTTTAGATTCTCGGATGAGGTAGAATCTCATATTTTTACTACTTGTATATAAAAGGACACCTAGGACAAGCTCGAGACTTTATATAAGGTAAAAAAATAAAAATCAGATTATGCATTGGTAAAGCCAACTACATTGTCTCAAATTAAAACCAAAATAAAAAGTGGAAGCTTTCATATGTAGAGTTACAACTTTTTGGGCATCACTTCATGCATTAGTTAAAATGGTAACAGGTGAATCTTTGTTACCTATTATCCAAAGATCATTTACCCCAACATATTAAATTTTCATGACCACATTGAATGTCATGAGATATAAAATGACATTTGAAGAGTTGGTGAACATGTTGAAATAAGAGGAAGCCATGCAAAATTCAAAGTAACTGGTTGAATAATATGCACTTGCATCAAATTAGAAGTGGAATAAACCCATGCAAGGTTCCAAATAGTTACTTAAGTATTAAAAAAACAAAATAAGGAAGCGAATAAACCTCGTTCCTAAAAAATTTGTTAGATTTTTAGAAAATCAAGACATGGTTTGAAACATTGTTGGTATAGTGAATTCACATAGGATCATAATTCTAATTAACATAATTCACCATAAGTATAGAAGAACAAGTAATTGTCAAAACATCAATGAAAATAAAAACTTTCCAAATCACAACAACATGAGAATTTTGAAATAGAAAATGATTCTTCAAATGAGGATCATGTATTTACCACTCAGACTCATGAGGAGAATACTTCTCTAAATTCAATTTAGTATGTGTATTTTGATGCTACAAGGACATTATTGGTAGGAAGGAATAGTTCTCCACATTTAACCAAATAACACCATGGGGCAATGTTGCTCTCAATGATGATACATCCTACATTATTCAAGGTCAAAGTGATATTTATTTATAGTTTTAAAATAAAAAAGTTCACATTCTAAGATGCCATGTATATCTCAAGACTCATTAAAAGCCTAGTGTCTATCAACCAACTGCTATATCACAGCCTCAAGATTGATTTTGATCATGAAGGTGGTCAAAAGTTATTCCTAATCAAGTTTAAAGGCTCTTCAGTAGTTGTGAAAGCTGCTAATATTGACAAAAAAAATTATGTTGATGATGTTAACAATGACCATCTGACACTTTTAGTAAAGAACACAAACACAAAAAAACTATGGTAAAAAATATATGTACACTTGAGTTATGGATATCTACTCACATTGAGAAAACACAACATGGTCATGTGCCTTCCATTATTCAATCAATATTTTGATATTTGTTCCAATTTCCTAGTTGGAAAACAATAGAGAGCTTCATTTAGGAAAATTAAATATCCAACTACTGGTTCATTTCATCTATTACACAACATTGTGTGTAGACACGTGACTCCTAGCTATAAAGGATATAAGTATTTTTGGCTCTTTATTGTCATCTCTTTATTGATGACTACTAACAAAATATGTGGACCTATAACTTTTGAAGACTAAAAACTAGGCCTTTCAAATCTTCAAAGAACTCAAAACCACTATGGAACATGAAAATGGTTGAAAAATTAAGACCCTCCACTTAGATCATTAGGGGAATACACCAGTACATTATTCTCAACATATCTCAAAGTGAATAGAACATATATTCAATTGACTGCTCCATATACACCCAAAAAAGGGGTTTTAAAATGACAAAATCATGTCATTGTAGAGATGTTTAACAACGTTGATCTAGGATGCATAACTGACTCATTCATTTTTGTTTCACCCAATAAAGTTCTTGATGGGATCACATCATAGATAGCTTGGACTAGGAAAACATTTAAATTTTCACATCTTCAGGTTTTTGGTTACAAGGCATACATGCATATCCTTAAAAATAAAATAAGTAAATTAGATAAAAAAACCAAGGAATGAATTTTTATGGGACACAATAAAGATTTGAAGGCATATCGGCTCCTTGACCTAAAAACTAAGAAGGTTATCACCATAAATGATGTTGTGTTTGATGATAACAGTGTAAATAGTCCACCTTCCACACATGCATGCAATATAGGCATCAAACATGCCAATTTTTCATATGGTGATAGTGGTATCAACATTGATTATGGTCAACCAAGAAATCTAGTAAAAACAGCTACTACTCAACATATTCCTAAGTGGTATACTAGTACAATATGAGATGCTAAATTAGATGGAATCCTTGACACATCTGGCTTAAGACTGACGACTCATAACATAACTCATGAAGAGGTAAACATGGCCCTTATGAGTAAAGTTATAAAAACATTTGAACCCTCTATAGTAAGAGAATCCCAAAAGTCAAGACCTTAGAAAGATTCCATGGATGCGTAATATCAATCATTGATTAATATTACACTTTGTAGCTTATTTATCTTCTACCAAGGAAGAATATCATCAGATACAGATGGATATTTATGACTAATTACAAGGAAGATGGTAGAATAGATACATACAAGGTGGCACTTGTATCAAAGGGATATGTTTTTAAATAAGGAGTTGACTATGAGGAGACTTTTGATCCCACAACCAATATTACAATAATATCATACTTATATTTGTTATGGATACATACTTTTGATGTAACATTCATCAGATGGACATCAAAAATTATTTATTTAAAGGACATATATAGGAAGAAGTATACATGACCTAGATAAAAGGATGTGTTAAATAGGTTGAAAAACATAAAATATATTGACATATCAAGTCATTATATGGTCTCAAATTGACTCCCAAATTTTAATATATTAAAATAGATGAACATATCATACAAAATGGATTCCAAAGAAGTCTATATGATCCCAATTTATACCTCAAAAAACAAGGTGGAATATTTTTATAATATTTTTTTATGTCGATGATATATTCACCATGATGGAATTTCAATGAAGATGATCAATGCTACAAAGAATGATCTCAAGTGATCATTAAATTTGACATATCTTGAGATATTACACTACTATATTAGATTTAAGTTTGTAAAAAAGGGCATAATATGTTTGTGTCACAGATTAAATATACCAAGACATTGCTTGGTAATTTTTAGATGATGGATTATAATCCAATGGCCATACTTTTGGAGACAAGACTTAAAATGTCTCATGTATATCCATCACCACTGGTATATACCACTCTTTATTGATAATTTATTTCTTTAGAGTCTCATCTATCCCACCTATGCTAGGCCAGACATCAACCATGTTGTTATCTATCTTTTGCACATCATGCAGGAACCCAAAGTAAGCCACTGGAAATCAGCTAAGTGGATATTGAGCTATATTCAAGGAATAATGGAATATGGTCTAATATAAAATAAGAATGAAAAATTCCTCTTGATGGGATACATGGATGAAGATCACACATGTTCTATTTATGATATGAATCCACTTATAGATTTAAATTCTTTTTATGATCTACTCCAATCTTATGGGGGATCAATAATTAGAATTGAGTTGCATGTTGTTCTCTCTAAGTAGAATAACATGATGTAGTAGAATCTATCTATGAAATGATATAGATATATTTCATTCTTGAAGGATTGGGAGAAACATAAGCCTAGTCTATAGTTTTTTACTTAGACAACCAAGGTGGTTTGTAACTTATTTTTAACCTAGTATTTCATAAGTACACAAATCATATTGAAATTAATATAAATTTCATACATGAACATGTTCAAAAACACAACAATCTACAATATTTCTCCACTCAATATCAATGTGAATATGTCGTCACAAAGTCACTTGCATGTGACAATTTTGAGGCATTTAGAAAATATCTCTCTTGTACCTTAAGACTATGATCAATTAATGGGGGGAATGTTCTAATAATAGTTTACTATCTCATATTCTATGAATTTATACACGCAACCAATATTAAATAATTGGTGCATCAATAAATAAGGGTAGTTGTAGGTTGTTGTATACATTTAATAATTTTCTCCACCATGAAGTATCAGGTGTGATGGACTATTGCTCATGAATCTTATATATGTAAGCTTCATGTTTGATCAATGTTAATGAGCATATATCATCTTTCAATGGCCAATTTAATTTATGACTTGAGATCATAAAACAATCTTATATTCTTGAATGGATGCTCAAAAATTTAATAACCACTTCTCATTTGCTATAACCAAATTCACCATATTGTCTAAATAATATATAAATTTAAAATTTTGGTGTCTTTGGTATCCCTCTTTGTAATTGTAGATACATATACCAAATGCTCATAATTGTGGCTCAATGTATTTCTAGTGCTTATAAGTGTTCCCAACCCAAATGAAGGAAATGATTTCACCTTTTCTCCCTAGATATTCAAATGTAACTATATGCTTCACTACATGGAATTTTAGTACAAGTTTTTTGGCATACAATATATGAGGGTATACTTAGATTAATAGAATCCTTGAAAAAATGCGAAGACCTCTTGATAAGGCTTAATAAGTTTGCATGAGAGAATTTTATTGTACGATATTGGAATGATAGTAAATGATGATGAAACGGGTAAGGCTAAATTTTTATATATATACTTCACAATGGAACATTTACATGTAGACCAACCATATAATATTTTGAAATCCAAAAATCAAGGCATGAGAAATGTGGCTAATATTAAAAAATACCCACAAGTCAATTGGGGATAGAAATATGAGCCAACTATTACCTAGGAAGGGACTTAAAATAATGTTTTGGACATTCTAAGAGCGTCCAAGGTGGTATCAAATAAAAACATAGTTGGTATGTATGTTTTAAATTGTTATAGATTGAATTATGGTATTAAAATGAAGTCAAAATAACAAAAGAGTGAAGTTATGAGGAAAGCTTAAGTTAATGAATGATAATACATAGCCTAGCACAAGGGGAAAGTATAAAAAAAGTGTCAAATGTGTGCACATAGACTAAGTATTATAAAGATGAAAAAAATTCACTTAAAAAGAGTCTTGTATCATAATTAGGTGTCTACAAAGTTTATGTATGGGCCAGGATGACCTATAACTATCCTCTTTCTCTCAATAGACAAGGACAGAAATAATGTTATAAAAATAGAGCTTGCCTATACTTGTATGATTGGGTAAGGACTTAGAATAACCTTGGACTTAATAAAGGGTCATCTACACTCAAATTTTAAGAGTAAAGGGTTCCAAATATTAAGCCTAATACATGGGGCATAGCTCTCAATAGGGATCAATGATGGATACATGATTGTAGTAATGATTTTAAAGGTTCAAGTAAAGTAAATGGTTGTAAAGGTTCAATTGAATTAAATCCTTGTAAAGAAGATAAGGTGAAATATCCAAATAAATAGGGATCTATGCAACCTAAGGTGATAAATGACAAAATTAAGCAAACCTATATCTATACTAGTTTATTTAGCATATGGAAGATCACAAGTAATGATGAACACATAAATTCATAACAACAATAAGTAATCAATATCTAATCTAGTAATTAAATAAATGAAAGATAGTATGGATAGAGATACTTAACTCTATTATTCCACAGTATGCTTATAAACTGATATATATCTTTCAATGTTAGTTATATATAGTCAAAATTTTCCTATTCTACCAGACACTACCATTCAAATTAGGAAACTAATGTTGATGTGTCTCAGTTATAAATATAGTTTTTTAAATTTTTTTGTAAAAAAACTCATAAATAAAACTATGATGACAAAAAAAATTCAAGCCCTCATAGATCACAAAGTTATTTTTTTTGGCCTTCTAGTGCTCAGTATGACAAATCTGATGGAAAAAAAAACATTATCACAAAAACTTGCTCAAATCAAAGCTCTGATATCACTTGTAATGAAATCACTTAGATTATTCACAATAATATAATTATATATCATATAATTAAGATAAGAATAAATATATCCATAACAAAAATTACCAAAATAGTAGAATACTTGAATATTATGATTGAGCCACTTCAAGGGGCAACCTCCACAACAATTCAATAAGAGCAAAATTCATAATATGATGATAAAATACTAAACACTACCTTCTATATCTCTTCATTATAGGACCTTAGATATGTTTTAATCATCAACTCCAACACTTCAAAATGGCTACCTTTCTTCATTGTGGTACTACCTATAAGTGGACATCTTAACACAAGGTAGTAAAATGGATTGGGTAACATAAAAGACACCTATATTTTATACAACCTCTTATGCCCTCATCTATTAATCCAATTCATATTATAAATCTTGAAATTTTTACACATTTACCCAATCCCTCACCTTTAACATGATGCCAACAAAGCTCCTGTAGGTGACTATTTGTTGTGTATAGGTAGAGGGTATGAAATGGAGCAAGAATAGGTTGATAAATGACCTCAAAACAACTTCAAATAAAATTCAAAACTTTAAAATGAATTATTTCCACTAAGTACACTTTGAAACCAGTTCCAACACATCCTTATCATGTGAAAATCACTTTCATACACATAGAATAGAGCAAGTAGGAGTATCAAATAACTATTTGGTATGGAAATTTAGCATGTGACCAAAATTGCACCTTTTCCAAGCATATAAATGGATCCTTTCAAACTCATAATGGATTGGGAAACTAATTCCTCCTGATTACCATCCCATGAACAAGTTGAACAAGATTTAAGACTATGGGTGCAAGTGAAGATGGGCAAAGAGTTGACAATGGAGAAAGATAAAGTGGGAAGTTGCTCCAAAGTATGATGTGATGAAACCAAAAATGTTAAGTGGTGATCATATGTATTTTATACATTTTAAACATCATTTACCATTCACATAAAACCTCTACAAAATCCTAACATTATAGAACAAGGTAGAAATGATTGCAACTTCACACCTTTACTCCTCCATGCAAACTGAGTTTGTTGGCTCATCATATCAAATAAAAAAATGAAAAAAAAACATGTATAACATGATATAAGGTATTATACCCACTCTAAAAACAATCTTATCAATTCAAGTTTACGGTCTTTGACAAACAAGAGCAAAATTTGTAGGGTACACAAATTAATAAGTAGATTTGAAAGGTCAACTTCTTATGAATGGTTCATAAAGATCAGACCACCATTCCTCTACACAAAAATATCAAATTTAATATGACTAAGTTTATAATACATCTCCAAAATCATTTATCCTAAAACCTCTTGTGTTGGCCATACCAAGTGCAAACCTACAGGTCATTTTTGCTTGCCAAGAAGGGTGAAAAGGAATAGAACAATTTTGATCCAAAAATGGTACCTTAAGATCATATAAAACATGTAAATAATCATGGGAAACCTGAATAGTCATTTTATAATACTTTATTATATGGAACACTTCCCAAGAAATCTATACAAGTGCCATTTTCTTCTCCTTTCACTAGAAAACTACCTTTTCTTCTGAACAACCTACCCATTTTTAGTTATGTAATTTGGTTAAGAATAAAGTGGAAAAATGGGTCATGAAATAATATTTATTAAATTTCACACTTCCCAATAAATCCATATAACTCATTAAATGCACCTTTTTGATCTTTAAAATGACTCAAAAGGACATGTTGGCTAATGAAAAAAGTGATCAAGACTAATATATCATTGAATAACACTAAATAACCTATTATATACCTTTTGAAAAAATATTAAACCCCATAAAACACTTAAAATTCAATTTTTTTACTAGGGGTACCCCAATTTGACCTAAAAGTCAAATCTGGTCAACAAATTAGTGACTCATAAGGGTAGTATGCCTACTATACTAACTAGCCCAATAGCCTTATCAGTCCATTGGGATGAGTCATATAAATTCTAATACAAACAACAAAACCTTTGAACATTGACCACTAATTACCTTAACAACTCAAATCAAGGACACACACAAAATAAGATAACAAACATGTGCCTCATGAGCAATTATGGAACACGCATACTAAACTGAACAAACTAACTCAAACACTAACTAAAATAAGGTGATAACTCCCTATTAGATCAAAGGGGAAGTTTTAAACTCTTCTTTCTTCATGACATGAAGGATTTAGTGAGACATGAAGCCTTTTGATCCTTGGCATTAATGCCTCCAACTTTCTTATGATATTTGTCAACTCCATTAGCATGATGTTAATTGAAAACCAAGTAGATTAAAACATGTTTTCTATAGAAATTAATTATTCTTGCATCCAAATAGACTCAACCTTATCATTTGGATATTCAATTGCAACCTCATCCTTGATTTCCATAGGGGTCTCAATAAGATTGGGTTTCTTCCAAGCTGTAAGTTCTTCTATCTCATCAAGGAGATTTATATACTCTATCCAGTCTTGATCATTGTCCTCCATGGAAGATTCTTTCTTTACCTTTTCATGTACTTGGTCCTCAACTTTTAAAATCTCTTCAAGCTCTTGAAAAATCTTCATTTGCATATGACAATCATATTTTTCCTCTTCATCCTCTAAAACCACTACCTCTTAAATCTTCTCTTCTTGATGTGTGATGTCATCAAGCTGATGTTCTTAAATATCTAATGCTATATAGGGCTGAAAGAACAACATCTTACACATTGGTCTCAAGAGAGTTTTATAGGGCTGCAAACTCTTTGGCAAAGACTTAACATTATTCTTCATCCATAATAACACATTCATCTTCATACTTAAGATGATTATCCACCAATTTTTTATCAGATGTAGAGTCTTCTTCAAGGGATTCAAGATATTTCATCTCTTTCTCCTTCATGGTGATGTCAAGACTAGGCATCTTCAAGTCATGTGACCTAGCCCAATGAGGATGCCAAGGAGGTATGTTTTATTCAAGCAAGAGTTTTCTTTCTTTATCAACTAGCTACTCCTCTTTAGGTTCCCATACCATAGGTCCATCAAGGCAAAGGTTTATGGGATAAACTATTTGGTGGAGGTGGAATATATAATTCAATTTCAGATTGAGAGTGAAATTTGGGGGGCTCTCTCGGAAGCTCTTGAGGAAGGGGAGGTAGACCTTGGGCTAAAGCAACTTGATTATCTTCCTTCCACTTGATAATCACTTCATTCACATCTAATTTAGCTTGATAATTCTCTTGAGGGAGGTTATATGGGGTGTTTTTTTGTATAGGATATTCTTTTGGGTCTAGATCTTCCACCACAACTTGACGTAGTAGCTTCATCCTTGACTCTAGCTCTTCAATTTGATTGGCTAGGTTCTCTTGGAAAAGTTTCTCTTAAATTTTATATGCATTATCATGAGGAATACAAGTTGATTCATATGGAGGACAAGATGTTTTTGGAGGAAGGGAGGGTGGAAATTTAAAAGGTTTAACTTCATTCATAACCTCACACTTTTTGTCAACCAAAATTTTATCCTCTTTCTTTCCCCATGACTCCACTATATTATTCTAGCTTAGGATGTTAAGATTAGAAATCTCTTTTTTAGGTGGTGTGGATGAAATGTGAGAGGGTAATGATGGATTTAATTCCACTTATTTTACAACTAAAATGTAATTCTATATTTGCTTATTGGATAATTCAATTTTTCTATCAAGGTTTGCTTCGAACACAAGGCTAATCTTTCCAACTCTCTCTTCCACTTGATTTGGAAAAGGATGACTTTAGCAATTTTGATTAGGTTTATGAGCAGGGATCAAATATGGCTGATAAAAAACTTTGGGAAGTGGATATGAAGGTTGATATACTTGGTAAAGCTTCCTCTCATGAATTCTTAGCTTATCCTCTATGGATGCAATCAAACCACTCACATCTAGCATTTTATTCATAAGCCTTTACCAATTAGCTCTCTCAATAGGTGACCATTCTCTTTTAACCAAATCTAAGGCATCTCTCACCTTGTGAAAGGAATTTCTAGGGGTTTATTTACCATATCCTTTTAAAGTATCAAGCTCCAACATGTACCTCTCATAGCCCAAAAATGTTTTCTTGAAGGTTGAAATGGATGGATTTGAGGAGTGGCTAGTTTGACTAGGAGAAGAAAGATATTGAGGAGGTTGGCTATAGAATAGATAAAACTCATTTAAAGATTGAATATGCTCATATTAGGGCTAAAAATAACCATATTGGGTCTGGTACACTTAATTTAAGGGTTGGTTAAGGACTTGCTCTTGTTGATAAGGAATGTCACAAGCTTACAATGTCTCACCAACTTGTAAAGAACAAAACTCAACACTAAAGAAAACCATAAAACTTCATGAAAGAAAGAACACAAAGTAATATATCACCAAAAATATTCAAAAATAAACCTGGGCTTCTTGACCAACTGATGTATCTTTGGACTCACCATTGATGCTTTGATATATGCCTCTAAAGGCTGATTATTGAGAAACAACACCAAAAAGTTATCAACCTCTTGGACCAAAAGTCCCACCAAGCATGCAAAAAACTATTATCACTTGTATATCCACCCTTTGAGGATATTTAATATCTCTCCTCATCCAAGTGGCATAATGGAAACACCTCTAGGCTTGTGGGTAGCCTAAGGATGAGGAGAATCTCTAGATAGGATTAACTCCCTTGATGTACCACTTTGGATTGCAACTACAACTTAAATTGGGGATGAAAAGGGAGAGAGATAATTTATTTTTTATTTTTTTTAAAAATATCCTAAGAGAGGTGATACACAAAATATATTGATGACTTCCAACCATATGCATGTCACACTTGACATCAAGGGACAAAATGAACATACACTTCTCCAATCTTCATCTTCTCACATCAATGTTACATTATGAGGTTATGGACGAATGTGTAAATCTAGGAGCACTAGACAAGAGGATTATGAGGGTAATAATGAATATAATAACTCAATAAATCCTTTAAATTTCTTAAAACACTTCACATGACCTCAAGAAGAAGATTTTCAACTACAAATGTATGATGGATTGGAACAATCATGCTAAGGAAACAAGAGTTATCACTTATGCAAAATCAAAAATTCCAAATGAACACACTAAGAATAGTCATGGAAGAGGTAAAAATAAGTATTAATATTGATAAAAAGGTATATAAATGAGCAGTTATTCACCATACTA
Source organism: Torreya grandis (assembly GCA_037957365.1). Classification (NCBI taxonomy): domain Eukaryota; kingdom Viridiplantae; phylum Streptophyta; class Pinopsida; order Cupressales; family Taxaceae; genus Torreya; species Torreya grandis. The sequence continues at coordinate 583,462 of JARHVA010003289.1, forward strand.
AGGTGGAACATGAAGTATAATGGCCAAAATGGCTAGTTCTTATAGGACTTGAGAGAGAGAGGAGGAGAGAAAATTTTTAGGGGTCATAAGGACACTTGTAAAGATTATATAATCAATTAATTATGTATAATAATATTATATTAGATTAACCATTAAATTTAAAGAATCACAAGTGTAAATTTAAGGCATAAACTTCATCAAAAATGGCATAAAACTCCCTTTGTTGGCTCAGAAAACCTGCCTTCATGATTGGCCCTATTTTAATGACTCATAACTAATTAGGACCAGGTATAATGATTTAGATTAATTTTAAAGACATAAATCATTCCTCTCCATGAATTTTTTGTAGGCTTGGTCATCTATAATCACCTATAAGGGAGCTATCATCAGTTGTAGTCCAAAAACCTCTTCCTCCATGCACCTTGCACACTTGTCCTCAAAAATGGAATTTTTTGCTCATGAAAATCCATGGAAGGGAGTAGATGAAAATTTTAAATACCCTTGATGGTCTAATAATCATCAGGGACACCTTAAAATGAGCTCACTTGAATTTTTCCACCCTTCTCACTAGCTTGTCCAATATACCAGTTTTGACTGGCTAAGATGAGATCTCACGTTGAGGAACTTAGGATTTTTTATGAGGCATGAAATGGATATGGGTAGTTATAAAAAGTGTTAATATTTCTCCCAAATTTGGTTTCATCATCATACTCCTTCAAGAACCTGTACAACACAAAAAAATGGTCAAAAATATCCTATTTCTCACCCCATCTATTTAATTATGTACAAATAAAAACCATGGGGGAAAACTTGAGGGAATGCTCTACAATTTCCAATCACCATCCTATTCAAAATAGCTCATTATAATAACTTTATAACTTCATTTCTCTAGACTGATGCTTGCAAGGGTTTTGGAGGGTTTTTGAGTAGTTTTGATTCCTAAGGTTCATTCATAAAGGTCTAACATCCAAGTTGCTAACCAATTCCAAAAATTAATATTTAGAAAAATTTCCTAACATCCCTAAACTCCTCTGGATCCCATGCAAAACCTCCAAAAAGATATGATCATTTGAACCTCTGTTATCGAGCTCCTTTTCTCCTTTCTTGTATGCTTGAGTTGTCTTGAGGTCCAAAAAGGATTTCTCGAGGGTTTCTTTGAATTATATAATATTTCATACCTATATATAGATATTAAAAACATGTTTTAATTCATTATTATTTTCATCTTATGCTGTAAATGTAAGTGACTTCCTATTTGGCCTTAGGCTTGAACCTTGCCTAATAGGCATGACTACACCATAGAGCTCAAAATGACTCTTTGTGGTTTTCCTTGAATTATAATAGTTCAAACACATATATATTCATTCCATACACTTTTTCCAATATCCTATAAGTCATATCAAAGACTATAAATGAAGATGACTTCCTCATTTAGCACTAGGTTTCACCATTCCTCATAGCCTTGACTGCAACCCTCATGGCTTGGACCATTACATTGAGATTAACCTTTTATGGTTTGATTATTAATTTTTTACTAGGTATTTTTCAACTCCACACACCTCTCCTCAATTTTAAAACAACTTCTAATGAGTCTTATCACCTTTTTCTTCAACCTGTTAGGTTTGTGCATGAGGTGAAGTACCCCCTATCTTAGACAAAATAGGGGGTAATTCCCATATTTTATCATACCATATGAATATTTTAGAGTATTATTAAAGTATTTTTTATCCCTTGGTTCTATGTATAGACCCTTCAAAACATGAAAAAACTAAAATAGGCCCTGTGAAGGAGACTGTATACAAGGGTTTCTTTCAAAGGACCTTGTTTTTCATGGTTTTATCCACTCTTCTATTCCATATCCATTGTTAAAATCCTATTTATGTTTTCATGGCTATGTTAGAGTGGTTCCAATCTCTATTTTATACTCTAATCTTACATTTTGGTTTTACAAGCCTTCAATACTAGTCATACATTTGATTGTGTTTTCTAAGTTTTCTCTCTAAAATTGTCTCTTGTAGTTTTTAATGAAATTTTTGGGATAATTTTATAGTGATTGAAATTATTTTAAAGGTTATTATGATAATAATAATTTATATTCTTTCTTACCAAAGTCATGCTCTAGATTACTGTTTACCTATGGTCTATTGTAATTGATTGTGTTGAAAGTAAATGGACCCTACCTATAGTTGTTTTAACATGTTTTGGGTTAACAAAATTCTTAGATAATCCTATTATTATAGCTTCTATGATTGAATACATAGTCTTGGATCTATTGATAACCTTGGAACATACCAGTCATCAAATAACCCTCTTCCTTAGCTCATTGTTTGATTGAGACAACTTACCTTAATGACCCTCATAGGTGTACTTTAGCTTCAACTAAGCCTGGTCATAGTGTTTTGAAGCCTTAAATGAATCCCTTTAGGTTATAGGGTCAATTTTTATGCTTTAATTCAACTTTTAAGGCTCATAAACACCACCTGGACACCAGCTATCAACCCACTATCAACCTACCTTGCTATATGTGTGCATTTCCCCTAAGAAGGGACACCTGTAGGTGTCCATAAACATTGATAACCATGTATAAACCCAAAAATTATGGTCTTTATTCCACATAAAACACTTATAATCACCATCACATGTTGGCATGATTTAGAATTGTAAACATTGAATGCAAGGTTACTTTAGGACCAAAATCCTAATGATGTCATTGTAATTTTTCAGTGTATTTCCAAGCAAGTTTTGATCCCTTCAATTTCCACCTTCCACTTACCTTCTAACTTAAAATCCTGAAACAAGACCTATCCATGATACAAAATATAAAACTCACTTATTGGATGCTTTAGGACTACTTGCAAACATGTTATGGGGTACCTACAAAAACCCCTGAGGCCTCTATTTTTAGATTTTAGGGATAAAAGTCTTGAAAACACAAACTCATGTTATTGGAAAGTTATCCCACTTCAATTTTCCATCTTATTCTTTAAAAAGGATCAGTCATGATATATCTTCTTTATAGGACCTCAAATATGCTTCAATCATCAACTCCAACACTTTAAAATGGCTACCTTTGCTCTTTATGGTACCACCTATAGGTGGGCATCTTGAAACAAGGCAATAAAGTGGACTGGGCATCATATAAAATGCCTATCTTTGAAACAACCTCTTATTCCTTCTTTAAGTACTCCAATTCATACTATAAATCTTAAAAGGTTGACACATTTACCCAATCCCTCACCTTTAGCATGACATCAACAAAGCTCCTATGGGTGACTATTTGTTATATATAGGTAGATGGTGTGAAACAAAACAATAATAGGTTGATGGATGGCCTCAAAAAATCATAAAATCCAATTCAAAACTTTCAAATTCATTATTTCCACTAAGGACACATTGAAACTAGTTCTAACACATCCTCATCACATAAAAATCACTTGCATATACATATAATAGAGCAAGCAGGGGTATCAAATAACTCCAAGGGTATCTATGGCCATTTAGGGAGTGGTGGATGATCACATTAGCTATCTAGTCTCTTGGGGTAGATCATTATAGATGATTTTTGGATAGATTGGTGGCTCATGATATCATATGGAGGCCCTATAGAGGATTTCCTGAGTGGGCTAAAGATGGAGTATAGTTTTGGTATATGAGGGTTAGTTATTGGTTACATGACTAATGGGTTAGAGTGTATGAGTGATTTCAATATGAGTTCAAGCCTAGACAGTTTGGGGTACCATAGGATGTGCCCCCAAAAACATGGGTGTAGATGAGGATTGCATGGGCAACAGTGAGGGTAGGAGATTGTGTGAGGCTTACTAAGGCTAAGTTTTCACCATTACCTTTAGATGCATGAGATGTAGCTATAAATATTCCTGATGTAGATGACATTGGATGCATAAAGACATATACTAAATGGTGGATGAGGCATCGATGGATTCCATTATATCCTTTTGATGGAGGAGATGCTCCTAAGTATGAGGATCTTGCATCGATCTATATGATGGGAGGTAAGTAGTAATTTATATTTGAATTTTGTATGAATATGTGCTTGTTTAGCTTGATTTGAAAGCATATATCTAATTTAGTGTTTTACTTTATGTGTAGGTGGAGTGGGAAGTGCTCAAGATGAGGCACATTTTGGTGCAAGGAGTAGAGATGATGGGTTATGGGAAACCATCATTGAGTTGACACTCTGAGAGCTTACATGATATGTTCCTAATGATGTTGTGGAGGAGGGTTTGATAGAGCAAGTGATAGTTATAACCCATGTTTATGCTTATTTGTTTGATAGAGATGCTATATCTACAACTGCATATGTTAGGGTAGTAAGAGAGAGAGAGAGAGAGAGAGAGAGAGAGAGAGAGAGAGAGAGAGAGAGAGAGAGAGAGAGAGATGAGTTAAGGGCTAAGATAGATAGGCATAGGATGCCTCCACCTAATTTTGGATTGGTGAGTAGGAGGATTATGGATGAGTAGACTAATATTCAATAATTATATGCAAACTTATGTGAGGAGCATGGTCAGATATTGGAGTGAGAGATTCATCGTAAGAGGTAATTGGGAGCTCAAGGAGGTGTGGGGTCATCGAGTGCTAGGTTGGATTATAGGACTAGTACTAGTGGAGAGAGTGAGGTTGTGAATGAGAGGTCGACTCCTATTCATGATTGATTATATCTTTATATGATGTATATGTTTTGAAAACTTTGTTAAATATATGGATATTATTTTTATTATGACTCATGTGCATTTTGTTATGGGATTTGAAATATTTTGGTATATTAATTTGAAAATGATTGATTTAGAAATGGTTGGTTTGGTATTGATTTCAAGGTTGAGTATGTTTTGGTAAAATGTTATTTTGATATGATTTAGATTGTTCATGATATGTTGATAAGTGTGATAGTAGGTTTGATTTGTAATCATATGCGAGAAAAAAATTTGTTTGTTTTTGTCATTAGTAAGTTATTTTGATAAAGTGAGCTAGTTTAGGAGTGGCAAAATAGGATATTGGTAAGGTCCAGATTTGGATAATTTGGTTCGGCTAGGGATGGCTATTTGGAACTAGAAATGTTAGTTGCTAGTAGAAAGGGATGAAAGAGAGTTTTTTGTGCTCAATTTCCTAAGAGTGGCTCAAGAATACAAAGGCTGGTCCTTCGACTCCATCGTTGCCCTACTAAGTGAAACTATGAACTGATTCCAACGTGAATGTGTATTGGATCACTCTATGTTGTATCCCTATCTGAATCCTGATGACCAACTAATCAAGTGCCCATATTGATCACACTATGTAAAAATATATGTTGTATTTGATACTATCTATTGTATACTACTTGTATTTATGTGTGGAGACTCTACCGAATGTACCCTTACTGGATGTGCAGATGGAGTTGTCTATTGTGATGTGTATGAATGAGTAATAGGTTGAGATGAAGCTAAAACCTATGATGGGGGTTCATCTAATATCAATCATAGTGGGTTTCTACTTGAGATAGGACCTTAAAAATCCAATCATAGTGAATATCTCTATAGATCAATACTCTGTGATGTGGGTTCATTTAATCTTAACTATAGTTGGTTGTTACATGAGATAAGACCTTAAAAATTTAGTTGCAGTGAATATCTCTCTAGAGTGGTACTCTAATATGGTGCTTGTGACTATGATGGATATGTATATGGAACTGTAGCATATACTCCTCTAACCATAGTACTATATGTAGGGTGTTCTCACTGTACTAGTTTCCAAACCTTTTAAATAGGTGGAATAAGAGATCTCCTATGAGGCTTTCTCCTAGAACCCATAATACTCTCATGATGACTGATTGATGATTCATGTAAAAAATTATCTTGGGATGACTTAGTCGTGGAGTTACGAGGTCTAGGAATCCATGATGGAGGAGATCTCAGTACCCCCTATGTGAATGCTATGATGCCATTATTAACACATCTATTAATGCAATCCTTAAGTCCATAACAATCATTATCTTTGTGTCCATAGATACGATGATAGTTATAAAAGGGTTGATGTGGATGTCTATGTAAGAGATGTGGATCTCGTCGATGAGTAGAAGGTAATGTGATTAACCTCCTATCTATTAGTGTTGATAAAATGACACATGGACTATCCCACTTTAAATAAAACTATAATGGTGCCTTGCTGCTAGTCTCTATTGTGCATATTATAGGTTGTGCTCTGGAGACTAGCTCTCTATTTTTAACTAGTTTCTTTTCTAGTTGTGGTCTCCTATCTTTTTTAGGACATGGTGGATGTTGTGTGATAGGAATTATAGATGTATGTACTACTATGAAATCTAGAGTAATGTGATCAACTGAATCTGCCTTAATCAATCCCAATTTATTTTTCAAGGCTAGAATAATATAGCATAAGTGCCTAAAAGAGGATTGTGTCTAATATAATAGATGCTTGAGGAGTGGTTGACAAATCCCCTTAATAAAGATATGTTGAATTTCTAAATTTTTTGGTTTGTAGATCAATCTTAACATGTTCATCTTGAATCATAAGATATAATCACTAATTGGTTATGAAGTATTATGATGAAATGTGGCAAGTTTCTCATATGCAACATGATGGCCCATGTTTGCTATGTAATATCTGAGAAATGCCTGCTCTAAATCATCATATGTATGTAAGAAAGCAATAAGGAGTACATGAAAGAACCAATTATATGCTTCCCCTACTAATGGCTACTACAAAATTTTCATTTGAATCAAAGGACTCACATGAGATGACAAAGCCTTCTAAAAATCCTTAAGGTGTACGAATGGATCTCCAATCTTATCAAAGTGAGGCAATGATGTTATCTAGAAATGCTTAGGCAATGAAGCTTTTACAAATATCTTTATAAAAGGGTTACCATGTAAATAATTGGAATCCATCCAAGACTTATAAGCCTTATTTTCTAAGGTAAGGAGATGTACTTGGTGTTGTAATTCACCTACTACATGCATCAAAGAAATAATCTCCTAGGATGGTATATTAGCATCTTGAAGTGATTCATTTAATCATTTAATTTGATCATTTATTTTAGCCATGGGAATGCTACATTTAGCAATTGGATCATAAAGAGGGGGTGTAATTACTTGAACCTTGGTATTAATGGTAACTTAGACCTTACTAGAGGGATGTGGGCTACCATTCTTTTTAGGTGAAGAGTGAGAACTAGACTCTACTATGGTGAGGGGTGGATTGGAAAATTCATTGGTATCTTTATGTTTTAATGGTTCACATTCTAATTGAGTAGAGGATGTGATGTTATCATTAACATTTTCATTATGTGAAATAGAATCATGCATAGAAGTAGAGATAACATTTGGTATTGCATTATGTTTGAGAGGAAGAGTGAGAGAAGAGTTAAAAACATGAGATGCATTTTCTTCTTCACAATGTACATAATAATCATCATTATTCAATGCATTATCATATACAAAATATTATTCATAGTCACTCTCATTTTCATATCCATTTGCATGTTTACTATCATACTTATTATCACTTCCATTGTCACTAGAGAGAGGTGTAAGAGAAGAATTAAGTTTTTTTCTAATATTCAATAAATTATCATTTGAATGTGCATCTATGTTGTCCATGGATGGAGTGTACGTATTATTTTAATTTTTAATATGAGAAGTAAGAGAAGAAGAGTTTTCATTTAGACATTATTTTGATAAAGTAGAGTTATAAACATGAGATTAATATTTTGAACTATGCATTGGTAATTTGATTCTATTGTGTTTATATTGTTGTAATTTGAACATAGAAGTAGAGAGAGAGAGAGAGAGAGAGAGAGAGAGAGAGAGAGAGAGAGAGAGAGAGAGAGAGAGAGAGAGAGAGAGAGAGAGATTAGGTTCACATGGAAGCAAATTATCAAAAATAAGAGGTTCAATTGGAAGTGCATGATTAATTTGTTCATTTGGTGTATTGTGCCTAGGAGAATGAAGTGAAAAGTACCTTTCCCATTTATCAAAATTATTTTCTTTACAAGAAGGAATAAAATAGATAGGTTTGAGAGAAGAAGATGCGTCTACTTTTTCTTCACTATCACTTTCACATGTATCATCATATTCCTCATTACAACAATAGTAATTATCTTCATTATAAATGAAATCAATTTCCACATTTTTAGCTAATGTGCAATTTTTCAAATGTGTTCATTCATTGTCATAATTATGAGAAAAAATTATAAATTGATCTATGGGATGAGAAGGAAGAAGTGCCTTAGTGTTAATTTTATTTATTTCACCAAAGAGAATATGTAAAATTAATATTAAGCAAATAAATGCAAAAATTACTACAAATATAAATATTTTGAAAATATTTTTAGCACTCTAAATAATTTTCAAAAATTCTAAAATATTTTTCTAAACATTTTAAAGAAGGTAGGCTTGAGGTTTGAGGACTTAGTTAGAAAATCCAGGGTTTTTTTATTAGGGTTTTAGAATTTTTATAAATTATTGCAATAATTTAAATTTTGAAAAAATAGTTGAATACAAGTAATGCAAAAAAATTTATATAAAAATCAGAAATTAGAAATTAAATTTGTGCACAAAATTTGAAGGAAAAACCCTAAGTGTACCTAGGGTTTTAGATTTGTTTGTAGTAAGTCGGGTTCACCAAATGTTTTATTATTTTTGGGAAACCTAGGGTATAATTCCTAAATAATAAAAGTGCTAGAATAAATGGAAATATCAATAAAATACAATAAAAAATAGATTTTGATCAAAATGAATCACATCAATTGCATAGGGAGAGAAATAATCTTATCTAGAAAAATAGGTTGAAATAGATGATTCAAAGGTTCAATTCTACTATACAATACCAGGATAGTGTTGTAAATCTAGATCTCATTTTTATTTTGTGAAAGGAAAAGAGTGCCAAAATAAGACACCGTGGTGCTCAGTGTTATAGTCCTTTTCTGTCGTTATTATCCTAAAGGTTTGAGCTTTTTGGGTTTTATCCATTGTCTCAGTGTGAGACCATGTATGAAATTTTAGAGGTTGAATGTCAACAGAGCTTGTTATAGGTCTATTTCAATCTCCAAATCCTAAATCTATCTACACACACAAAATAATGAATACATCAAAAACATAAGGGGGGAAAACTAGGTTAAGAGAAGTATGATCGCATAATCTAGAACCCCTGTTATCCTGATCATTGCCTATATTAACCCTCAATATAGGGTCTTAGATCAAATATAGTTATCCCTTAAGAAAATGTGCATAATCAATGCACATGGTAGATGTAAGAATGAACTTTCACCTAGTCCTTTCCTTGATCAAGAATGAAATTCTATGTGTGATGCATAATGCTAAGCTATACTATTAACTAATTTTTTAATTATGTGTTGTGCCAAAGTAGTAAATGATAGATATAAAATGCCTTGTGTAGTCCTTTATATAGGAGACACTTTATTTCAAATTTGGGACCTTTATTCACATTAGGCCAACATTGTAAAACTTAAGGATGAAGTTAAGAAAGGGGTTGAGACTCATTAAGCGAGAGAAAGTAACCATTGGAGCTCAAAATGACCTTGGACAAGAACACTAGAAATGGACACCCTAGGGTCCAATGTTGTAGTCCAATCCCAACACTCTTATCCTAAAGGCTCGAGTTCTGAGGGGATGGAATGAGTATGGAAAATCTGACCTAGTTGAGGTGGAATGAGGTTCTGAAAGTCTATTGATGACTATTAATAAGAAAAAAGGTGACTCGGACTTGAAATAAGACCAAGATGAGTAAAAACAAAAGACATCACTATTGTGAATAAGGTTCATATTTTTTAGTCAGAGTCTCATGTGAAAGGACTATGAAAAGATATGATATGTGTAGTTGCTTGACCAATTTAAGGTGTATACATATGACTATATCGGTTGTTTCAACCTTGTACTTTTATTGAAAAAACTTATTTAGGATCTAGGTCAGCTCTTGATCGACCTAGTCCATGACCTAGTGAATTTTTGCCAATAACAATACTAAATTGATTGGGTTGACCTATCGACTGAAAATTTTGGAAGGTTTTAGGGTTAGATCTGCCTATATAGGCACAATAATTTTGTCATTATTTAGATAATTGAAGAATTAACATATATTGCACATATTATTATCCACCATTATACTTAAGGATCAATCTTGATGTTTGTAACTTTCTTTGGAGATACAGATCTTGTCTTGTGGAGAAGTCTTTTAGATGTATTGATAGGTTGTGTAGCCTAGAGCTGATTTATCTTTGTCATCCTTACATACCACAAAAACCTCTTACAAATCACTTTGGCCAAAGGAGAAATTGAGGCTCCTTGGGTTTGTCTTTAAAGGTGATTATTCCTAACTTTGTTTCTCCTTTGTAAGAGTAGATAAATATGCATTTGCACTTCTCTTCCATGCATTAGGATTCTGTATACATTGATGTGAGTATATATCTTAAAAGTAAGAAATATGCACCCCAAAAAAATAAACAAAGAATTTGATTTTACACAAAACCGAGATCTAATAAATCTAGATCAAACTCAAATGAAAATCATTCCTATCAAATAATTATTCTAGCATTCAAAGGTTGAGAGAAGAAGGGTTCGATTTGCAAAATATCACAATTAAGAGAAAAGTTACATGCAAGGAGAAATGACCACTTCAATATCCCTTGTTTGGAGTAGATTAAACAACTCTCAGTCAACAAAACTAAAGCATGATCATTCTGTATTCCTTAAAACTTGTAGTTATATTCATTTAGATAAAATCCCATAAGAAGCCCCAATTAGGAAGAGAAAAACTACAAGTGACAATCCACATCTAAAACCATAATCGACCAAGAGTAATAATGATTAGGAAGCCATTGTAGGGTAACTCAACACATAACAGTTCCAACTGGCATAATAGAAATTAAATATTTGCCACAATCCAAAAATGCAGTTTGCACACACAACCTTACGAACCCACAAGGAAAATAATCGAGTTTAAATATTGAAGGTCCGACATGAAGTCTCATGACTTCATAGTGGACCTTTCAGTGTCCCATTTTTAAATAAAATCCCATTGAGCTCAAAACTCCCTATAATTTATCACAATCCTTTTGTATAAAGAAAGCAAAACCACTTACTTGAAGGCTATGCTGGCCACCATGGAAGGGAAGGATTAATTTCTTTCAGCGGTTGTTCTTTCTACTCCCTGCTCTGCACTTCATCCACCCTTTTTCCTCCAACACCACCATGAATTTATACAGGACTGGTTTTGCCTATTGAGCCACCAGTTACTCCCCTCCAAGATACATAGGCCAAGTTGTAGGATAAAAAAGCTATCTTACGATCAGTCCACACAATTCTTCCATAGTACTAGTCTAGGGGCTAGGTAGAGTATTGAGTTAGTTCACTTAAGGCTACCAAGAAATTCCATAGGTAATTGCAAAATTTTAATTTATAAGTGCAATTGCTGATATCAATCTAGTACTTATAAGGCAATTCCAAAATAATGTTTTGATCTTTTAATATGAGAAAGAATTGTAAAAATTTTTTTTACGAGGAAGGCGTCAATCATAATAGCTCCAAGAATTGGAGTCCCATAGCATGCCATTGTGAAAAGTGCATATGGTAAATGAAGCACCTAAGAGCTTCCCTGTTCCCATTCTTGTGTCATTCCTCAACACGTATTCCTCACGTTACCAATCATTTATCAATATTCCAAACCGCTCTCTCCAACTACAGATCCTCAAATACCCACCAAAGAAAAGGCTAAAAATGATGGCTATGTCAGTAGTGTGTACAAAAAACAAACACAATAAAGATCTAGGATGTCTATCAATGCTTTTCCCTAAATGCTCTGAATCCTTCTTTTTTTTGCTAAGGTTAAATTTCCATTGAGGGAAAAATGAATCAAGTGATGATTGGCAAACTAAGTCCCGACATTCTATAAACTGAAATTATACCACATCAATAATTGCACTCTCTATAAGGTAGAGAATATGGAAAAACCAGACTACGAATTGATCCTCAAAAGCCAACTTTAAATGGAGGTTTGCATAAATTTTTTGAATTTATTCAATCCGTCTGCAGGTCCGAAACCTGGTGTGTCACCGCACTTGGGCCCACACTTCACACATGGCATCGGCACCATTGCCGTGCTCATCACTAGACAATCGTCATAACCTGTGTCACCAATGCTCTCACTGAATGACCCAAGCTCACCATCAGATAACATAAGATGTTACTAGTAAATATCCATGAATTTGCAACGTGCACAAACATATTTAACTTGGTCAGTGATATGTGGAGATGCCAACACAAATCTACGAGCCGCAAGTTTTCTTCCAAAACATTGTGGCTTTACAGTGCAAAGGCTTTCAGAAAATATGATGTTAAATTAGCCGCTATTTTGGAGCAATCTAGCCCATCCCTAAATAGTTATCATGGATGCACAAAATGACGAAATGAAAAATATATTTCTAATTTTAACTCATGTTTACCCAAAAAATTTGAGACATAGGTTTTGAGAATACATTCATTCTATGTACTGTACATAACATTACCCTTTTGCCACTTAATAACATTTATGCAACTTTAACCAATCAAAATATTAATAAATAATTTTTTCATATTTTTTATTAACAAATATATAATTTGACTTTTGAAAACTTGTAAATTATTTAATAAACAAAAAATAATAAATTTTAATTGATGGAAAAATGCAAACTTTAATTAAAAACTAAAACAAACTGAATGCTTTAATGTACCCCTTCCCAACTAATAACAAATCATCATCAAAAGAATGTTTGCCATGCATTGATTTAGACTTTATCGTTTGGTACATAGAAAAGCTTTAGCATACCCCAATCTCCAGTCTTGAGTCCCCTGTAGGGGCATTCTGCTGACTCGAACACCGGCAACGGAGAGTACCCGAGCTAATGACAGGCGAAAAGACCTTCCGCCCGAGTCCATATTGAACATGACGATGACACAGACGTACATGAAAAAGCTTTATTTAGCATGACAGAGACGGTCATATCCGACCATATACTGCAAAATACAGTGTTGATATCCAGCAGATATTCACTTTATATCCCGGGGGAACACACATCATTTCAGCCACCCGACTGCTTTTGATTTAACATCTATAAGCCATTTTTATGCATCGAACTCTTCGAGGCCATTTTGTCAGACACTTCACATGCCCACAACATGCTCCCATGTTTGCGATATTCTATGGGTAATAGCTACATTTATTTGGTGATTACCCAAAAAAATTCTTTGTTCGATTTCTAACTCTATATGCTTCAACAAAATCATCATCGTACGATTGAAGAATAACGATACCATTTTTATCGTCTGGGTTTTACAATAAAAAATATTTTAATTTTGATTTTGATTTGCAAGAACATGTTACAGAATATCATTCATTCTTTTCCCGATATAATTTTAATAAATTTTCTATCATACATAGATGCATTCACAAAATTTTATTGCTTTAATAATAATTTATGAAAATATTAAGTTGTAAATTATTTTAATAATAATTTTATCAACTAGCTTGCTCATGATTACGACAATGGTTAAATATTGTTAATTATTATTTATAATATAATTTTTATTGTTAATAGTTTTTTCTCTTTGTTTTTCTTTATGAATGTTTTAAAAAAGAATACTTTCGGTTCCAAAAGGATATTGAAGTAGACTAAGTAGATTATATGTATATAATTTGCCTTCACCTCTGATAATTTATAAATATAAATCTAATACGAGATTGAAAATCATTATGTGTATCAAGTGTCAGAGGATAAGTGACGCACATCAAAATTTAGAAGAAGCCAACAACAATGAACATTTTTACCCCACATAATTTTAGGAATCCTTTTGGCATACGACACATAAATTCCTTTCTCAACCCCACCTATATAATCCTACTGTATTATATAAATGATTCTCTCTCTCATCAAATATTATAGAACATGCCAAATGATCGAAGCACATTATATTTTTAATTTTTTGTATTACTTGTTTTAATATCTTCATATCAGAGCTATGTTATATGTATTAGCCATTACTTCTATGCAATAGATTATAGAAATGTTGTATCTCTAATTCTCACTATTAATGTTTTTCTCTATTTACTATTATTAACTTTTATATATTATTTATTATTGCACTTAGTTTACATTGTAAATTTACATACAAACTTAAATTTAAACGATTTATAATACAAAGGTATGGACTAGCCACTATGGGAATCTTGTTAGAAAAAGAAATATATCTGAATAACATGATAATTTAAAAATATCAATGAACAATTATGAGGTGACTATAAATTTTGATTCAATTATGAAACAAGGACTCCCCAATGAAAATATTTATGATGTGAATGTGTTAAAACAAATATGGGAACTATACATGCCTCCCAACATAAATCATATTTCAATTATGGGCTCACTAAAATGGTAAAACAAGTTCTATTGTGTTGTCCAAACATCAAATCATATTCAAATAGGGAAGCTCATAAGAACAAACATTTATGGGTTTCAACCACACTCTACGCGTGTTTTTTGCACTCATGTGTGGGCATCTAATAGTACTTGGGAGTACATACAAATGAGCTCAAGGCACCCTCAAGATGCTAAGATTAGGCAATCTTCTTTATTGAGTGAAATATTTTAGGAAACACTAAAATGAGGAATAAAATGACTGTGTTTTAAATATGGTGTTTTTATAGAATGCAGTTTGTAAATTTATAGATGCAAATTATTACCACATATGCCTATGTTTCAGATTGTATAAGGGGTGAAACAAATATCAAGGTCCATTTGGCATACGCTTAACTAGTGGTGTGGAGTTTGACTCGCAAGCTTAACAACTAGAACTTGCACCCCCAAGGTGCAAGTTATATTGGGAGGGAATGCATGATTTTCATTTTTAGTAAAACGAGATTTTATAAAAGGAAAAAAATGTAAATTTTTAGTTTGTACATCACTTGAAATCCAAGAACATTGACCTTGTCTCACCTTGTGTGGATGATGTAGTATGCAACAATAATCTAAATTTTTTGATAGATGTGACATTAAAAAATGAGGTTGTGTGTTCCTTCATAAGCTATGGGAATGCATTGTATAGGGGAGATGTTTCATTTTAGATTAAGCTTGAGCAATAGTGAAATGGTGGGGAAGGGCAAGACCATATAGAACATAGAAGTGGACAAATATTTTAAGGTGAATTAGGTGGTGATAGTGAGAGGCAATGGCATGGTATTTCAAGTGACAGACTTGATGAACCCTAGGAAGATACACATTCAAAGTTTAGTGGTATGTCAAATCTTTCAATGCAATATGTAGCATAGATGAACGAAAGCTACAAGATAGGATTTGAGACCTCAATCTCATCCCCACCAATTTTTTATTTCGATATTAGAAACAATCCTCACCAATTTTTTTGGTTGTCCTAACTAAAGAGTCTATAAACCAAATTAGGAGCTTACTTATTAGATATAGTAATAATAATTACAGTGATAAACGTAACTTATAATCATATTTAGGGATGAATATGAGGCTAGAGTTTGTGGAGTGTAATAGCATTAAATGTTAATAAAAATGGTTGAACTTAAATTTAGCATCCATTGAATTATCATCGAATAATTTTTATTATTATTGAAGGTGATTGAAAGTGATAGGTTGGGATACAATGGAGTTATGTATACAATGGAATTTGGAGTTTGGAGTTGATGTTTTGGTAAAGGGTGCTATGTAATGAGAATGAGTGTAAATGTATAGTTTTAATTAATTTGTAAAGTGTAAATGTTGCCCTTGTGTTAAATTAATTGAACTTCACTATCAAATTAATTATCATAACAGATGAAAAATGATATTATTTGACAATCTGAGATTGATTTATAATAGAAAGGACCCTTTCCCTTCAACCAGTTAATAGAATGTTATAAATATATCTCCATTCCAATGGAGAAATATTTGTATTACCCATCTTCTTTTTCAATAGTTGCCTTACTTATTTGAGTTTGAGCTGATTCAGCTCTAAATTAATCACTTTTGTAAATAGGTAAAATTTTCTAGGGATGTAATTTTATATTATGTTAAAGTGAGGTTTTGTAAAGAAAAAGAGTGAAAATTTGTAGTTCTACCTCACTTGAAACCTATGAGCCCTAACCTCATCCAACCTTTTGTGCACAAAATGTTAAGAAACAATAATTTGATATTCATTTTAATTATATATATATATATATATATATATATATATATATATATATATATATATATATATATATATATATATATATATATATATATATAGTATTAATATTTTATAATATGTAATTTATAATTTAAATCCTAGTACCAGTTTCTAGCGCATGGCTAAAAGTCTTGTTGCTTGTTACATGGAGGATTTCTAGTTCAGTGGAATTTTATTTATTTTCCATTAGTCAGTGTATATACTTTGACATTATTAAATTATTTAGCCTTCAAGAGATCATTTCTTAAGGGATCATTGGATTTCACAGTTTTCCTTTCACTTCTTACTTGACTAGTCTATCTCATTATCATGCATTGCTTTCTTACATTACTAATTCGAAATCATTTTGCCCATTTATCAATTATTTTGAATGGTGATGTTGTCAAGATGCTTATGCCCACTATTTTTATTTTTCATTTCCTTATTTGTAGTTCTTTACACAATGACTTGCCAAGTTCTCATTCTTTTAGTAAAAATATATTTAAAGGGAGTGTTTTTAACTACTTGTTTCTATATGTAATATATGAGTTTAGTTTCTCTTGGATCAATAGTGATCTAGATTTTTTTACATTGATGATTTGAAAACACAAATATCCTAAAGTTTTTGGTGGGTATGTTTTACACAAAGAAGGGGAAAAAAAAATATTAGGTAAAATATGAAGACTATAGCTTATAGGCCTAGATTATTATTATTTACAAATTTATTTTAGTAAAATCTTGAATAAATTGAAATTTAATCATTGGTTACCCTTCCTTCTATGAAGCCCTTTCACTAAGATATATAACCCCTACAACACCTAGTTTAATGAGTACTATCATACATAGACTAAGGAAGCAATAATTGAAATTTTCCTTTGTAAAGAGATAGATGCATTTCCATATCGTATGTATGATCTCCTCCATCTCTCCTGCACACTACTCTTTCAATACCTACAAAGTAGATGAAGTGGATGATTATGAAACATTGAATAGGTTCAGGTAATTTTATAAATAATGGAGGTGATGGAAACACAATTTTCTTATTTCATTTAATTATGCATAAAGAAAAAGTAATATATTTATTGGATATAGGGTAAATTTTAGTGCCTATTCTTCATTAATTCATGAATATTTTGGTTTTAAAAATTTCCATTTGGCTATTTTATTAGGTGGTCAATAATGTAGATTCACCTAAATTATTTGGGTGTAAGTTAGTTTTCTAGGTTAGCTTGCCTACTATTTAAAATAAATTTCCTTCTTATAAATATAATTTTCCACTCTATCGAAAGTTAATATGAGCTTATTTGCCATTATATGTAATATAAAATCATTCAATGACTAAATTTCCAAATCATATCATCATAGTTACCATCCATTTGTGATTTTCCATATAGTCACACATCAACATACCTTTTATGATAAGTTGTGTTTCACATGTCCATTCACCTACATGCCTAAACATCATACAATAACTTTATCCAAACTTATGAAATACATATTTAGAAATTTCCCAAAAAAAAACCCAAGTTCATTTCTAAATGGGCCACTAAAATTTAACCTATTTGGATATTTTCAAATAATTGTGTGTTGGGCCAAAAGTCAAATATTTCCAAAAAATGTCAATAATTATTAATATGCAACATTATATAATTTTCAATAGGTAATAAAAGTCAAATTCAATAGTAAATCATGATCATTAGATAATTATTGTCAAATGATGTTTATATACTATGACAAATCTCAATATTGGCCTTTACAATGAAACACCTCTAACATAGTTAAATTTTGCAAAAAACCAATCAATTAATGCATATTTGTAATAATTTAATTTCATAACAATCAATTTGTTTATTCATTTTTATTTCTATATCCATAATAGCTAATTTAAAAATTAAAACAAATAATAATTTAATTTTTCATATATGGAAACAAAAGGATCACTATGTAGAGGTGAGTGAGTTCTAATAATACGAATCATGTCTTTTATACTAAATATTTATTTTTAAATATAAATATATGAACATGTGTATACAATTTTTACCATAAAAATAAATACTTATTAATTTTGAATTAGTTATAAATTATGTGTTATTATTTTGAATATTCAATAAGATATTTCAAAAAGCTACTTGGCATAGATCAAACACTTGTTAACAAAAAGCTATGTGTAATGTGATAGTAATATTAAAGCTTCGCCAAAGGGTTGAACCATATAATGTTCTAGTATACATTAGAATGTTTTTTACTATAGGTAATGTTACCAAGTAACTGATGAAAATGATATATTATCAATGAGAATGTAGTGGATATGTTTCAAATATTATTGTAAAGTTACAAATGCTTCACCTACCAGTGATTTAATATTTTTGTAGGTATGTTAAGGTGTGAATGTCTTATTGAAGCATTGAGGTAATGGAATGGTATTCTAAGTGACAAACTCAATGAAGCCTAGGAAGATACACATTCAAAGTTCAGTAACATGTTAAATCTCTCAATGAAATTTGTATCATGGATGAATGAAAGCTACAAGATAGGCTCTGAGACCTCAATGTCATCCCCACCAAGTTTTTCTTTTGATATCAGAAATAATCCTCACTATGTTTTTTGGTTATCCTAACTAAGGAGTATATAAACCAAATTAGGAACTTATTTATTAGATATATTAATAATAATTACATCGATAAGCATAACTTACAATCACGGTTGGTGATGAAGTTGAGGCTAGAGGTCATGAACTGTAATAGTGTGAATTGTTAATAAAAATGGTTGAACTTAAATTTAGCATCCATTAAACTGTCATCAAATAATTTTTCTTCTTGTTGAAGGTGATTGAAAGAAATAGGTTGGGCGTATAATAGAGTTAGGTATATAATAGAATTTGGAGTTTGGAGCTGGTGTTTTGGTAAAGGGGGTTGTGTAATGAGAATGAGTGTAAATTGATAGTTTTAATTAATTTTCAAAGCCTAAATATTATCCTTGTGTTATATTAATTAAACTTCAATGTTAAATTAACTATCATAACAAATGAAAAATGATATTATTTGGCAATCTGAGATCAATTTAGAATGGAAAGGACCCTTTCCCTTTCACCAATTAATAGAATGTTACAAATATATCTCCATTTGAATGGAGAAATATTTGTACCACCCATCTTATTTTTTAATAGTTGCCTTACCTACCCGAATTCAAGCCAATTGTGCTCTAAATTTATCACTTTTGTAAAGAGGCAAAATATTCTAGGGATGTAATTTTTTATTATGTTATTACAAGGTCTTATAAAGAAAAAGAGTGAAAATTAGTAGTTTTACCTCACTTGAAACCTATGACCCCTGACCTCATCCCACCTTATATATATATATATATATATATATATATTACAACTTATAATATAATATTATAATGTTATGTATTATTAATATATTAATATTAGGGTAAATGCACAAAGTTGGGGGATAAAAAGTGGCTTACCCGTGGACATGATTTTCCTAAAATTTTTAAAAATTGAACTTTTGTAGATAATTTGAGATATCTACACTCCAAATTTGAAGATGTTGTAAGAACATAGAATTTTAAGTCTAGTTTTCAAAACATTAATTTTTTTTAAAATGGGTAAGTATAACTAGGTAAAACATCTAAAATTTGAAGAGGAACTCATGTTTTTTCCCCATAAAATAGAGTAGATCAATGGTCATATGGTGCACCATTTTTTTAACAACATTTACTATTCTTTGAAACCCTTTGGGGAAAATTTAGATAAGATCTTATAGTTTATGACCTATATTTTTTCAATGAATACTTTTTTTATGAGTTTTACAAGTAAATAGATCTTGAAAACTAACAAAAAAATGGATATCCATTCGTGCAATGTACCTAACTACCTTTAAAAAAATGAAAATCAATTTTTTTTTAATGTATGTAGAATTAGTCTTAGTTTGTGACCACATAACTTATTTTTCACTTGGATCAATGAAAGATAAATTATATGAACATGTATAAGTATGTATGTTTGTGGCATGTAGTGGCCTAAAAAAGGTATAGTTAGAAATCAACATAGTTTGAAACTTCAAATTAGTTCAAAAGATATAAAAACATATTTCTGGAAAGAGGAGAGCGTGGTCGTCGTGATGGTATTAAGTTTTTGAATTTTCACATTGAAATTATTAATGTATTTGGAAATAAAAGTTGAATTTGTTTGTTTTTATCATAACTCTCAAAACTCAATTGTACATTGATAGTCCAAGTCTTTGGCTCGAGAATCCAAGCTATTTCTAAGCAAAAATGCATAAGAATTCAATTTAAATTCAAATAGTGTAATATCATTAATAACATGATAGTGTTATATATTCTCAACACCCTAAAACCAAACTTTGCATTTTGACCTATTAAAGGAGCCATTAGGCCTAGTAGCCTTAAGATCAAATTTTGGTTGATTAAGATTGTTGTTTGGGACCAGTGTTCTTGTCAATATTTGATAAAATTGAATTATAGTTGGAGATATGTTAACCTATGAATAAATTTATTGTTCATTTGACATGAGTATAATCTTCCTTAAAATGCAGATAACCCTAGTTCATCCTAGATAGGATCAAGAAATCAAAAGTTGGTTTTTGGTGATTCATTGATCTAAACCACTCATAATTAGGTATATTTCATTTAGATTTAATTTTGTACATGATTAAATAAATTATATTGTCCAAAAATCAATTGGAGTACAAGGATCCTCTAACTGAGTACTAATGGACCTAGAGTATTTGGTTCGAAAGAGAGTTCAGTGTTATCATAAATGTTTAACAATTAGTTATTTGAAAGTTGGTATTTGAAAAGGAATTTATAATCTTCACAAGATTAAAATTATGTTTTGTACTAAAAATAAATAAATCAAGGGTCATTTTATTTTGTTTCAAGAGTGTATAAAGTCCTAAAAGAGGTTGAATTTAGTTAAACAAGACTACATTAGTTTTTGCAGATAATTGGTGATGTTTGGAACTTGTAAAAAAAATTATAAACTTTTTAGTACTATATGAGTCTATGATAATATTATTTGAGTCAGTGAGTGAATTTATATAAGGATATATTTTGAAGATGTATCAATGTATTAGTACCTTGTTTTGCATATAAGAATTTGTATTTTTTCAAGTTTAGAGATGTCACAAACATACATGCTTTATGATATAACTTATCTTATCACGAGATGTCATAAAATGATTTTTTCTAAACCTATGGACAGAGCTTAGCCTTTGGAGTACCAATCTAGATATGCATTTGAAGTAAAATGGGGCTATTTCAAGCCCCTTCAACCTAGTTGCATGACTATAAAATGTGATTTGGGCGTTGATCAGCTCTAATTTCATTATCTTGATTGAATAAAAGAAACATAAGTTATTTATATGCAAGTTCTACATGTATAGAATGTGGTTTTGAGCTCAATAACTTGAAGTCATTGGCTAATGTATGAAAATGTTGATTATTTTAATTATGGAGGTAATCAAGGTCAAGATGAGCCATGAGAATGTATTTTGAATTATATATTCAATGTGATTTGGAGTGAAATTAAACCTAATGTCATGTCATATATAATTAACCAAAGAGTTGATTCATTTAATCCAGGAGGCATTTGAGTCCAATTTGAACCCCTTAAAGAGAAAGATATGATTTGGGGTAAAATTAAAAGTTTAATTCTATCATGAATTGATTCAATTAGTCAAATTGTATAATTAGGGGCATGATTTGGGCAAAATTGATCCCTTAAACCAATTTTATGGCTCAATCAATTGTATAACATGTATGCAACATATTTGGCTTAATTGATCCTAATTTATCAAAAATGCAAACATGTTCAGGTAATTATCACAAATAGGTGAATAAGTGGCTCACATTTTCTTTAATTACCTTAGTGATTGGACTCTATATTTGATCCATAAACTCTACACTATTACCATGCACAAAAAATTTATCTACAGATACTTTTGTCAAACACTCATTTTCCCAAAATACTCAAATGAATTGCAATAATGTTTGACATTTAAAAACATGTTTTCAAGGTTGATCAAAAGTGGATTTTGATATTTAATGAATTAAAGTTGTAAGTTCATTCATTAATCTAATCAACCATTTTAAAACCTAAAGTATATTAAATATTCATTTAATTATAATAATTAATTAATTAATTAATTATACATCCAAACTAATTATTAACTAAATTAAATGCAAAAAAGAATGAAAAAATAGACAACTTGTGACAACAAGGGTGATAACGAAGTTCACCTAATGCTTGGGATACATCTCTGGGTTTGCTTAAAACATAAACCAATCCATTTCCATGAATTGCAAGTACATGGGAAAAAATTTACAATTGTCTAATGGATCCTCTAAGACTACATAAAACTTAGCAACAGACCTTCAAAAAGTTGTAGTACACACGATTGAACTTTCCACCTTCCTGTCATGAATGCAATCTCACATTCCTAAAGTTATCTACCAAAAATATCTCTTTAAGGCTTTAAAAATTGGCTCAAACAAACTCAAATCAAGAAAATAATAATATCACCAAAATCATCTCAAAGTGTAGACAAATTATTTAGTTTACTCTGAAGGCTAAAAATGCATCTAAATGCCTCAAAAATGGTGATTTCCACAGACTGGTTTAAACTGTCCACTACTCAGTCTGCTAATGGTTGTTATTTAAATATCACATCATGGCTTTATATATTCATTAGACATCTAAACATAATGGTTAGATGCTTGCCATTTTACCTGACTGGTCAAGGGTTCAACTCCATTTTCCTTATTTTTGGGGATTAGGCATAATCTATAATCCTATATTGGCAAAGGGAGGAAATAGATTAACTTTTAAAAGCATGGGATGATATATTTAAACCATCGAGTAGCCTTTGTTAGGCATGTGGCTAAGCTCACAGCCACCGTGTTAGTAGTGGCAATGTGACATGATATTCTTAGAATTTGTTAGGTTTGAACCATGTTGTAAATCGGTGGCATTTGGTTGGCATTCAATGTATGAGCTTGGTGGATCCTCGACCATTTAGAAATCTTGAACCTTCAACCCAAGCTCGGCATTGTGGAACATTCTCAAACATAATAAGATGGATGACTTAGCTCTACTTGATGACTCAAAATTTCAAAAACCAAATCCATGTTTTACACTTTCCTTCAGCCATGTGTCACATCCTCATTGGTCCACTTTATTGCCATGTCAGCATTTTGACCAAGTTTGATTGGTCATAACTTCCACATATAGAATCGAAATTGGTCCATTAAAAATGTGTTGGAAAGATTATGATGAGCTATAAGCCATGAAACTACTTCATAAATATTCCATGATGATCAATTTTTCCACTTTGACTAGTGTTGACCAACTTTGACCAATTGCATCGAGAGCAAATGAGCTCTATTTTTCAAGTTTTGCATACCATTGGAAAGATATTGATGATCCCAATGCAATGGTACAATTTTAGGGAGGATTAATGATGTTAAAAAAATCCTTTAGATCAAACCTCCCCACTAAGAGCTTTTGGTCCCCAAAAGCTTAGCCTCCATTAAAGTGCTACATGGTTCTCTGCAACACATCAAAGTAGAGAACACAAATCATAGCATATGATAAAAAAGAAAAAAATCATACTGATTCATAAATCAAACTATAAAAGGCCTAAAAACAAGGCATGAGTTACATTGAATCCTATAATTACTAATAAAGATCACAACATCTAACAAACTATTTGCCCAACTATCACATCTTTTAACCAGTGAACTACCAAATGCTACATCAATCACCAATACCCTTATAAAACAAGTTTTTTAATGTAAAGTAAACAAAATACATTAATTGATATGACCATGTCGTAATGAACTACCCAATGGTTCTTAAAATTCTAAACAACTCTGGAAATAAGAAATAGTATATAATGTTTAACATTACAAACATTACCCAATAGGGTCTTACAAATGCTTCCAAACATACACATGAAAATAAATGCATCCCAAAATAAAAGTTATTCTAAAACAAATATTGTAGGAAAATTGAATCCTACCCAACCTTTATACTTCTATCAATCTCTAAGCTAATCAATGAGTTAAAATTCCTTATCAATGCAACAGAGAACTCATAAATCTAAATCAAGAGATTCCAAGAATAAATATTTTCTAAACATAAGTGTGAGAATTAAAAAATTTGCATGATGAAACTATCTCAAAGTGTTCTAAAAGTAGCTCTAAAAATGAATATATCAAAGCAAGGTAAATTTCATTATCAACATACAATAAGAATTCCCAACAATGCTTTGAAACATTAACCCACTAATCATAACATCATGAAATTCAGAAACTATTTACCAACTCTCTTAATCAGATTTTCTAGTTTAGCTAGTTTGATTTATTTAGTGGATTTATTTACATCTGCATGGGTTAATTTAACTTCATTAATTACCTTATCAATAAGTTTATAAACCATATTCATCTTATCATTACCATGATGGTGTGATGGTTGAAGTTTCGAACACTTTTAAACCCGATGCCCACTCACGTGACAATGAGTGTAGACATCCCTCTTTTTAAGTGAGGTCTCCCATTTATCATTTATCATTTTAATAAGATGAGATTGGTCTTTAGAACCTATAAACTTCTTCAGTACTGATTGCCTTTCCAAGAAATATGTGGTAGAATGATTGCTTAATCCATAAAATATGTAAGAAAAAGCATGCAACATCTTTTGAATATTAAAGACAAATTACTTAAATGGAAAGAGTGCATCAAATTTTTTAGGATTCATATTCCTATTGGTTCTATTTCTAGCATAAGAATGAGAAAGTGAAGTCTCAATACCTATTTTACCTGATTTCTTACAATGTTCACCATTTCTTCATAGGGAGGAATTTTGCACTGCTAGGGGCCTCGAATATTGGCTGTTAGAAGATTTTCCTCTTTCAACAATGGAAGAATTTTCTCTTACATCCACTTACTCACTAGTGTAACCCAATCATGCATGATGAGATCTATGCTCTACTTGTATTGGTTTAACAATACCTTATCCATTTTTACCAAGGCCCATTCCATCAAAATCCATTTTTAGTAACAATTTAGACCCAATGCCCTTTGTGTGTTTTTCAAAACTACCCAAAGCAACATTTGAAACTAAATAAAATGAATTATTAAATTAACAAATTACATTGTGCTCATCAGTCATAACGCCTACATCTGCAGTGGAAGGTAATTTGTGAAGACTGTGTCTTTCTTCACTTTGCATCTGTACCAAGAGCTTATCCTTGGTTTACAACTCAGATTTCAAATGAGAAATCTCCTCATCCAAGGAGTAAAAATAAGCTCTCAGGAAAGCATTCTCTTCTTGGATTTACTAGTTAATTACTTCAAGCTCATCAAGCTTAGCTTTGCTTAATAACTTACCCATGGTTTCATGTTCCCTACAAACAACCTAATTCCACAAACTAAACACTGAAAATAGAATATCAAATAGGCCAAAATTATACAATAATAATAAAAACCAAATTGAAAATCGCTGATATCAAATCCGCACAATCAGAAGCTAACCCAACACACAAACTACTCTAATACCAAAACTGATCCATAAACTCTACACTGTTACCATACATAAAAAATTTATCTATGGATACTTTTATCGTACACTCATTTTCTTAAAATACTCAAAGGAATTAAAATAATGTTTGTTCTTTAAAAACATGTTTTCAAGGTTAATCAAAAGTGGATTTGATACTAAATGTATTTTAGTTGCAAGTTCATTCATTAATCCAATCAACCATTTATAAACCCAAAGTATGATAAATCTCCATTTAATTTTCATAATTAATTAATTATTTTTTCTTTCAAAGTGAATATTAACTAAATCAAATGTGGAAAAGAGTACAAAAATAGACAACTCAAGAAAACAAGGTTGATAGTGGAGTTCACTCGCTGGTTGAGATACATCTTCGAGTTCACTTAAAATATGAACTGATCCATTTCCATGAATTATAAGTACATGGAAAAAACTTATAATTATCTAATGGATCTTATAAGACTATATAAAACTCAGCAATAGACCTTCAAAAAGTCTCGATACTCATGGCTGAACTTTCCACCTTCCTGTCGTGAATGCAATCTCACATTCCTGAAGTTCTCTACCAAAAATATGTGTTTGAGGATTTAAAAATTAGCTCAAAAAACTCAAATTAGGAAAATAATAATATCACTAGAAGCATCTTAGATTGTAGAATAATTCTGTAGTTTACTTCAAAGGCTGAAAATGCCTCGAAATGCTTCAAAATGGTGATTTCCATATACTGGTCTAAATTTCCCACTACTCAATCTGCTAATGCTTGTTACTTAAATATCACATCATGAACTTATATAGCCATTTGAATTTTGGCTGTAGTTGTTAGATGCTTATATTTTGACCCAATGGTCAAGGGTTCAAATCCATCAACCTTGTTTTTTGGGATTAGGCATAATCCTTAATCTCATATTGGCAAAGTGAGGAAATGGATTAAATTTTAAAAGCATGGGAAGATATCTTTAAACCATCAAGTAGCCTTTATTAGGCATGTGGCTAAGCTCGTATCCCCCATGTTAGTAGTGGCATCAAGGCATGCTATTCTTTGAATTTAATAAGCTCAAACTATGTTGAAAATATGTGGTATTTGGTTGGCATTCAACGTATAGGTGTAGTGGACCCTCGACCATTTAGAAATATTGAACGTTTGACCCAAACTTAGTATCATGGAACATTATCGATCATGGTGAGCTAGATAACTCAGCTAGCTAACTCAGCTAGATTGATAAGAATAATTTTTTAATCCTCATTTGTGTGTACAACATTAAATATGAGATCTGATAGATAATATTTTGGAAGATCAAAACCACATTATATAATAACACACAATGAAATAAAAATTGAATATAAATTAGATATATTTTCATGATAGGCATACAATATAGGCATATGTGTCCAATAGTCAATAGACATAGATTGCCATAAATGGCATACAAAAAATTACATCTACCAACATAGTATCTAATGTTGGTTGAATGTTATAGGTGCATATACAATGCCAAAAATGCATAAACTACCATATAAGCATATAAAAAAGTACATTTCATGTTTAAGACATCCTATTCATCAAATAACCTCCATCTCTTTGCCTTCTTTGAAGAAGACTATCCCTTAGATGTCATGTTAGTATATGGAGACCCCTCTAATGCCTTGGATTACTCCAAGGTCCAATTGTAGGTCTTATGCTCATAGCTAGCTTGCATTTGAGCTTGTTCAAATAAAAGAATTAGTATGAAATTAACATAAGATACATTTAAATAATTGTTAAGAAATTAATTTTAAACTACAAGAAAAAATCATTTAAATATGCACTTATCGCACGCTCGTGATCCTACTCAATCTATTTTTCATGCTCAAA
This sequence comes from Torreya grandis, assembly GCA_037957365.1. NCBI lineage: Eukaryota > Viridiplantae > Streptophyta > Pinopsida > Cupressales > Taxaceae > Torreya > Torreya grandis. Next base: position 611,105 of record JARHVA010003289.1, read on the forward strand.
CAAGTCAATGGTAAGCTCAATTATCTGAATAAGGGTCTTAAATAAAATAATAAAATCATAAGTTGCCCTACTCATCATCTGACTGGGGCTATCAGATGTCATAGGATAACCCTGCATACATAATACATTCACATAAGTTATATTTTCCCAAGTACATGTACTAAAATTATTACAATAATTCCATTTTTACAATTCAAAATTACAAGAACTAATATATACCTCTGTCATCACCTATGCAGATGACATTGTAGCAACAATGCTTATGTCTGTCTCATCTTAAAGAGAGAGAGGAGTGTCTACTCTAGCCATAAATTATTCATGTAAATAAGGTCTCACTTCCTTTTATATAAGGTATCAACTTGGTTCTTATTTCCAATTACTAACCCTAAAGTTTATATTAATAATAACATGATCACATTATTACGTAATGTAACACATTATAACATAACATGATCATGCTATTGTCAATATAGGCTTCTTAATGTGGTTGATGGGGTAACACCTTATACAACACATAACATGATCGTGTTATGTAATAATGTGATCACGTTAAATAACATGATCATGTTATATAATGTGACCACATTATTATTATTTTAGACTAAATTTTCTTATCAATGACTATTTTTAACCCAAATTGAGAATTGTATCCTGACAAACATTCTTTGTGTACTTTTGTGAGATCTATGGTACTTATGTACTTGACCCCACCTTTGAAAAGTTATCAATTTTCCCTTTTGATGGGTTCCAGATCATGTTCAAAGAGGAAGAGGAAAAGGGTTGAATAAAAAAACACCAAAGGAATTAGAAGATTTGAGAGAGAAAAACAAGCTAAGAATGTAAAAAATTTATGGTAGACAAGGTACAAGCCATAACCCTGATGAACCAAATGCCATAGATAATGAACCAAATCAATGACAATGAATTAAACAATGATGAAATTAACCATAATCAATTGAATAATATTAAAATTGACCATAATGAAATGAATAATAATGAAATTGAAAATAATTAATTAGTTAGTTAAATTTGGAAGTTCGAAGTTTTTGATTTTGTTGATGAAGAGTCTATGTATTATGCTTCACCCGCCATGAATGAAGAAAATTTGAGAAAAAAAAATAATGATGAAATTAACCATCAAGAAAATTTCTTGGAAACATATAATGAAAAAACTAACAATAAATAAAATGTCATCCCACCTCTAAACAATGATTTTGAAACACCCTTTCAACAAATTCCACCAGTACCAACACCTCCAAGAATTATGCGTAGAAAAGATAAGTACATAATTGAAGTCGATTAAAATATTTTGGAACCAATGCATAAAAAAATGTTTTATTTTAATTCAAGAACACTAGATCAACAAATTTTGGATACTTTCTTTCATAATTTGGATTATGATGGTCAAAGACGTCAATTATTTATTTCAATGATAAAATTTATTAAGATGAGACCTATTATGTACACATTAGGACTAAGAACATCTAACATGAATGTTAAAAATAATGAAATTATTGAAAATATACATGGTTAATATCATAATGTAAGCCCAAAATCATGCACCAAATATTTTAAATTTGCCTATCATATACTTACAACTTGTACAGTAAATGACAAAGTAAGGAAAAAATGAATGGTTTCAAAAATAAGTCAAACACTTAATATAAACGGAAAAAAATAATGAAAGTAATTTAAAGACTTAATGAACCTATTACTAATTAACTCTGGTCATTCTCTGGTAGAATTTCATGAAAGGACAAGGCTATAGCTGATACTCTAAAATAGTTACTTGCTCAATTTTGGAAAGATAATACAAGAGTTTTGCACAATTTAAGAGATGTTTTGAAAAGAAGAGTTAGTTCTCGTAACCGTGAACCACATTCAAAACATTTATTGGATATGACTCAAACATAATTGTACTCTAAATTTTTGAAAAAACATCCACAAATTTCTATTTGTCAAAGATACTTTGAGATGGAAAAACATTTTCATGTTAAAATAAATCACACACGCACCACTTGTTGTTGGAAACATATTGAATTTTCAATGCACTATGATGTTTTTCATAATATTCATTGTACTTTACATACTAAAAACATTTTTTAGGAGTGTAGCATTGAATTTCCACCAAAATCATCCAGGGAATTTATTCCAACCATCTTTTGCAAAACATCGTATGGACAATTATTTTACAACAAATCATGTTTAAATGAAAATTGCAACATTTGTGGTGGATTAACAAAATTATAAAAATGTATCCATGAGGAGATTACAAGTGAAATTAGATAGGAATTAGTTGGTTTAAGCAAATATAAATCAGTGACTTATCAAGTAAAAGATGGCAAATAAACTAAAAGGTGTCAGCTTGTTACAAAAAAATATATGTGTTTCTGAATTTTTGGTCAAATTTAGGGAAAAGATTATTTATGAGTATGAAATTCACATACATAAAGCTAGATGGATGGATGAATATTTCAAGATAAGCAACGATATATTCCCACTTGGTTATATTTTTTCAGTAATTGATTTTTCTAAAAATTACACATTCAAACCCTAAATGGAAGTTATATAATAGTATTACAACTCATCACAAGTTTCCATATTCATGCATATAGCATTCATACATGCCCCTAATAGTATAGACCAACAATGGGAAATATTAAGTACCACTTATGTATCAGTGATGACAAATCACATTGTTGAGAGTATGTGCAAGGTTATTTTTAGAAGTTCTATGAATAGTTGAGTCAGAGGAAGATTACTTTCAATCAACATTACATTTGGTCAGACAATTGCACATAGTAATTCAAAAATATACAGATGTTTTAATGGTTGAGCAAGATGCTCATTACCACTAATGTAGAACACATTTGGAGTTTCATTGAGGTTGGCCATGGAAAAGGGTAGAATGATGGTGTTGGAGCATGTGTAAAAAGAGATATTACAAGGGAGGAGTTGAAATTTGAAGAGGGTGTTCATTTGACAAATGCAAAAATTGTGGTTAAATGGTGTAATGAGAACATGTGTCATGGTACTCAACTAAATTATACTAGTCATAGACACTTCTTGTTAATAGAAGAAAAACATTTGGAAAATTATGAGGATTGTATGACTCTAATGGGTTCAAGTGACTTCCACTCATTTTGTAGCTCAAATGCAAGTTCTTGGACTATTCATATGAGACACTTGGCATATTTCTATTCTACATACATAGAATCTATTTGGAATGAGTTTGAGTCACAAGAGTGGGTGGATTATTGGAGTTTAAAACCTCTAATTCCAATCAACACATATCAAGTTCTAACAATATTAAAATTTACAAATATGATATCATTAGATGACTTTGACCATGTATTTGATCTAGTGTATCCAGGTAGAATATTTTTCATTATGTACAATTTAATCTCATTTTATATCTTCATGTTATCGCTAAAAATGATTTTTTGTGATATAGGTCATGTTTTTTCAGTTATTGTAGATGAATATAATGAATAACGAATTGATTACTACTTGTGTCGGTGTGTAGAGAGAAAAAACTGGCTTCCTCAGTTATTTTTCTTATATTGGAAAGGGTGTTTTAACTACTAAAATGGGTGGTGAGTTTATAAATAAGGCCTGATGGGAACATATTCCTAGAAGTTATCCCCCCCCCAAATGTGTTGGTAGTGTCAATTTGTAGGCAAGAAGCATCAGAACTAAATTTTTGTAACCATAACTTAAACTTTGACAACATTTATTGTCAGTGTTTATGTGCTCTAGAATGATAGTAAAAATGCACTTTCAAGTGGATTTGAATGTCATGGTAGTATTATAACATGTAATATGTCTATTTGGACATGATTATAGTGATATATTTTGAGGTGGAGGTCACAGAGGTAGAAATTCTAGTTGGAGCTCAAGAAGTTGCTTGTTCAATGCTAAAAAGTGGCATTTTTGGACCCCTCACTACAAATTATCCAAAATATTGCTATCAAATCTTCCACATAAGTTCTTTAAGGTGTGATTATAAGGATTAAAGAGGCAAGGTAAGGATTTTATGGTTCATGGAAATGACTTACAATTTTTATTTTACGTGTGTTTGAACTTAGGCTAAAAATTTGTATTTTTCTTGTATTGGGAAGGGTGTTCTTGAAGCTGAAATGGGTGGCAGTTTTGTCGATCAGGCATAATGGGAGGCCAATAACTTGGTCCTAGATGTTGTCCACCCCTTAATATGTGTTGGGAGTGTCATTTTTTATTCAGGAAGCATTAGAACTAGAGTTTTGTAATCACAACTTAAACTTTGATAACATTTGTTGTCAGTATTTCCACTCTCTAGAATGGTAGTGAAAATGCACTTCCAAGTGGATATCAAAATTATAGTAGTGTGATAACATATAATGTGTGTGTGTGTGTGTGTGTGTGTGTGTGTGTGTGTGTGTGTTTGAGTGTGTGATCAAAGTGATATATTCATCGGTGGAGGTAGCATAGGTATAAAGCTAGTTGGAACTCAATAAGTTGCTTGTTCACTGCCAAAACGTTGCATTTTTGGACCCCTCACTACAAATTGTCCAATGGATTTCTCTCAAATCTTCAACTAAGTGCTTTGGGGTATGATTATAGGGATTAAATAGGTAGGGGAAAGATCTAATAGCTCACATAAATTACTTACAATTTTTGTTTTATGCGTGTTTGAACTTAGGCTAAAAATTTGCATTTTTCTTATATTAGGAAGGGTGTTCTTAATGCCAGAATGGGTGGTGGGTTTATTAAATCGATCCTAATAAATGGCTTATAACCTTTTTCCTAGACATTATCCTCCCTATTATATGTGTTGGTAGTGTCAATATTTAGTCAAGAAGCATCAAAACTAGAGTTATACAACCACAACTTAAACTTTGATAACATTTGTTGTCAGTGTCTTCGCTCTCTAGAATGCTAGTGAAAATACACTTCTAGGTGGATTTGAACATCGTGGTAGTGTGATAGCATGTAATTTTCCTTTATGAATGTTATTAAAGTTATATATTCATAGGTGGAGTTCTCTGAGGTAGAAATGCCTGTTGGAGCTCACTAAGTTGCTTGTTGACTACCAAAAAGTTGCATTTTTGGACTCCTCACTGTAACTTGTCCAGCAGATTTCTCTTGAAGCTTCCACTTGAGTGCTCTAGGGTGAAATTATAGGGATTAAAGAGGTAAGGAAGGTATTTGATGGTTGGTAGTGTCATTTTTCATATAGGAAGCATCGAAACTAGAGCTCTACAACCACGACTTAAACTTTGACAACTTAAACTAGAAACCAAGAAACTTAATGATTAATTAACCTATTGAACTATTGACAACTTTGACAACTTAAACTAGAGACCTAAAACTTAATGAGTAATTGAAATATTAACTTAATTTATTTTGGAGTGATTCAAAAAGTTGGTAAAATGTGATTCATCATGCTTTTAGTTTTAAACATGTTGAACATATACAAATCTACAAATAAATAAGACATTTCTACATGGATAACTCAGCAAAAAGGGTTACCTCTACCCATATAACCTATTTTTATTATGACAGTCCAATATTTGGGGTGAAAACAAACCTATATGTGGCATTTTGGTCCTTTGAAAATTTTTTAGAACTTAATATATTGAATTATATAGCCCCTTGCCCTGTGTAGAAGCCTAACTAGGGTTTCAAGAGCAAAAACCCCATGGAAAGAGATTTAACCTTTTAAAAATTAATGAAACTTCATAATCTAACATTTTTTGATGTATGGAAAATTAATAAAGTGGTTTTGGTATTTTTCAAGGCTGTATAGTATGGATTTGGTGACTTTGGGTTTATGATAAGGCTAATTAGGCCTAACTGAAGGGTTGTTTACAAAGGAAGTGTGATCTAGGAGTGGTTGTAGGTCATGAAATTTGACACACACCTAAAAGGAGATAGATGGTATCTATAATATGTTTTAAATCTACATAAGAGTTTATATATTTCTCAAACCAATAAAATTTGCACAAAAAATGCTACAAGCCTACGGAGCCATTGTGAGCCCTATATGTGGAATTGAGTGTTGAATTGTGTTTGAGAGCTTGTAAGAGGTTAAGGTATGTTTTATTTGACCATATAAGAACATATATGATAGAATACTAACTTTTTGAGACCTATATCATGTTTTGGTACTTGAAACCTAAGAGGATTGCCTAGTGAGAAGATTGTGAAAGAGTGAGGGATGTTTGTGAATGGAATGAATGAAATGAGTTAAAGAATGAATGTGAGAGGTTTGTAAGAGGTATAAAAACACAAATAATTGTATCCAAAGTGTACAAGAAGTAGTTATAAAGATAAGAAGGCCATTAAGCCTAAGTGACAAGAGTGTCATTGGTCATTTCCACTACACACAATAAAATAAAAACTTTAATTTATAAAAAATGGGAGATCCGAGATTTATAGCATTGAAAAGAATATTTTTTTAATCCTCATTTGTTTACAACATTAAATATGAGATATAATGGATAATATTTTGGAAGATCAAAATAACACTATACAATAACACACAATGAAATAAAAAATGAATATAAATTAGATACATAGTCATGATAGGCATACAATATAGGCACATGTGTGCAATGTCAATAATACATAGATTTTCATGATAGGCATTAAAAAAATTACATATATGAATATAGTATCTAATGTTGGGAGAATGTCATATACACATATACAATGTCAAAAATGCATAAATTACCGTATAGGCATACAAAAAAGTACATCTCATGGAAGGCATCATATTCATCAAATAGACTCTCTCTCTTTTCCTTCCTTGAAGAAGACTCTTCATTAGATGCCTTGCTAGTATATGGAGACCCCTCTAATGTCTTGGATTACTCCAAAGTCTAACTACATGTCCTATGCTCATAACTTGCTTGCAGTTGAACTTATTTAAATAGAAGAATTCTTTAAAAATTAACATAAAATAAATTCAAATAATTTTTAAGAAATTATTTTTAAAATACAATAAAAAATCATTTAAACACATGCACTTACTGCAAGCTCGTGATCTTGCTCAAACTATTTTTCATGCTCAAACAAGTCAATGGTAGGCTCAGTTATTTGAATTGGCATCTCAAATATAGGAGAAACAAGACAAGTTTCCCTACTAATCATTTGACTGAGACCATCAGATGTTATATGACAAACCTGCATACATAATACATTTATATAAGTTATATTTTCCCCAAGTATGTATATAGTAAAATTATTAAAACAAGCCTATTTTTACAATTTAGAATTATAAGAACTAATATATACCTCTATCAATGTCTGTGTATATGACATTGCAGTAGCAATGCCTATGTTTGTCTCAACTCGTAGAGAGGGAGGAGTGTCTACTCTAGCCATCAATTATTCATGTAAACAAGGTCTCACTTAATTTTATATAAACTATCAAATCTTATATATGGAAACCATGCATATCATGAAAAGACAATGTAAATCAAGAATCATGGAAATGTAACTGCCATAAAACATACATATCATGAAAGGAAACTATAAAAAAATAATCATGGAAGTACATAACTACCATACAATGTACATATCATGAAAAGATAATGTAAACCAAGAATCATGGAAGTGTAACTACCATACAATGTGCAATGGCCAAGAATAGAAAGTAGTTTTCATGTTGGAGGTAATATGAAAATTGTAACACATGTAGGAAGTGTGAGTGGAAGAGTAGGAGGTTGAAAAAATAGTATAACTTAGACAAGGCAAAGTTAGGGAGGGAAAAGGAATAAGAGAGATATCAAGAACTTTGTACTTACTTGTAAAGATTTTTTTGATGGAGTAAAATACCATTATATATTTACTAGGGAAAGGCTGAGATACATATATATGGCCATCATCCTTCTATTATTTGTGTGATATCAATCATCTATATCTATATATATAATACATGGATTGATATCACGTTCATTTATAATATATGGATAATAAGTGATTTATGGGAAAGTACCCAACCAATAGAAAGTAGTGAGACACAGTGAATCCACCTCTTGATGAAGGTTTGTAAAAATAACATTCTACCAATAGGGCAAGGAAGGAAGGTCCTTGTCCAATAAATCAAATTTAGCCATCTAAATAATTTCCTTATTTTGGCTCAAGAGAAAAAAATTGGCAAATGGTTTGGATGTTGAATTGGAAGAAACTGCAAGGTGTAATCATTGAGGCTAGCACATATTTTAGTAACAACACAAATGGTGGCTCTCCCCCCAAACTTTTCAATGGGGCTACAATCTATTGATACCCAATGCAATGCTTTCTATCATAAGGAAATTTGAGTAGAGAGGCTTTCTACCCTTTATACCTTTGTCATAGCCAAATCAAGAGGTGTAATGAGGCATTACAATTAAAATCTAGACCTTTGTCATGGCCAAAGAAAACTGTGTAATGAGATATTATAATTAAATTATCATGTGTGTTACAAGTTTGTGGCTCAAATATGAGAAGGTAAGGTCGACACCAAAATTTACAGTCCCCCTTTCCCTAAATCTACCCCTTCCTACAAACCACACCTCTTAAATTGGTCATCAAATATTATAAACATGTATTTAAGATCTTGTAATAAAATGAAGCAGGATTTATGTCCTACTATCACTAGATGTCTTAAGTGAAGTCATTTAATAAAATATAAATTTATCTAAATAAATCCATCATTAAATTTATTTAAATGAGTCAATTTAATGTTGGGGCTTGAGTCATGGTCCTTTATGTCTAAGAAGACTCTTAGAGTTGCATTGTCAAGTTAATGATCCACTAAGTACGATTGTTAATGATGTGCATTTCTTCTCTTTTACCTTAAATTCCCTTGTTATTATCACTCATTTTCAAGGGTAACATGTGGATTTATGTATAATGGTAATGGTGAAATAATTCAAAATGAGAATATAACTATATTGAGCTTAACAACTTCATTTTCAAGATAGTGTTAGCTAGAAGGACTCCTAGATATATATTCTTCATTTTATAAGTATCCTCATGGCATGTGAACTACCCTTATCTAATCTTGAATGATATTATTTATGGGATCTTTGTGGGATTTTCCAAAATTAGTTATATAAATACCATTGATCCCATTCTCATATATTGCAACTATTGTGGTTCCTCTTTAATGGTTTGTGATACCTCATAACAACTTTTAAAGGTTCACGGCACCCCTAAGATGCTCAACTCATCTCAAAAATTTGTGGATAGGTGTATTTATATATGAGGAAGATTATTTTGAAGCTTTAAATTTGATTTCAATCTGTATGGTACAATTTCATAGTCAATAGCCTTCAATTAGGTCTAGGAGACCTAATTAGTCATGAGGGGTGTTGAGTTAGGTGTTCTCAAAAGAGAGTTAAATTATGAAAGTCCATACATGAGATATGTAATGTAAATGGGTATCTAAATGTGGGTTTTTTTTAGTTGTGAACTTTGTAGTTTACTCAAAATAAGGATGTTTGCCTCAAAAAAGGGCCAATAGAAAGAAGGTGTCAAAGAGGAAAGAAGAGTTAAGTGAAGATATGAAGCTTGTGGGTTATGTAGAATGGTTGGATGTATGAAATGAAATGTAATTGAGTAGGTATATGATATTATGATTATTTTGGAATGATAAAATCAAAGTAGAATGTAGACCTATGAAAACACGTAAGATGATTGTAAATAACAAAGAAAGGATAAAGAGAGAGAACATGAAAATAGAGTATGAAAATAGAGAAAGATAAATTTAAATTAAACTTAAAAGGAAAATATACATAGACTAAATGTATATATAGAATAAGATTAATTCAAAACTTTACCTCTATATAAGTAAATGGTGTCATCATAATAGAGATAGATGCAGTAGTGGATGGGCCAGCAGCTATATTCAAATGTGTATACAATGACCATGACAAATCAAATGTTATAAATGTCAACCATGATGATGAAGGCACTATCACCTCATAAGACATAAAATATAACATATATTATTCAATTTCCATGTAAATTAATATTTAGCTAAACTAACATTACAAATATAACTTATATTTTACATGACATTTATATAAAATATACTTTCATCTATGTAGTGGGTGATGTCTGCACACCAAATGTGCATCCTAAAAACTCATAGCTCATAATAATATCATCCAATCCCTCTAAACCACCAACTCCATCATCATAATAAGGCCCTATACAATTATCTCCATAAGAATTTGCAAGGGTGGGGTTAGGTACGCATAGTAGGTGGCGTATCTCTAGCATCACTCTGTGAAAGCCTACTCATATGTTGAATGAGTGTATCTGTGAGTGAATTAAGAGAATGTAGAAGTCGATCTCCATGACCTATTCAACTACAGAGGGGATGTCAAACTCAAGAGGATTTTGGATATGGATCCCTACAAGCTGATTAGGTGCACAATGTGCACCTAGTCGATCTTACACAGAGCCTTTCCCTCGACCTTGAAACTCAAAAAAATCTAAATAATTCAAAATTTTATTGAGGATAAAATCATAGTAAAGTTTTCTCAAAAATAGGAATGTGACCTCATGGTGGTTACATGGTGGATAGTCAAACACCATCCACCATCGATCCCAAAAATTGGTTGTGATTAAGTTATGTACACAATGATGGATTGGAAAATGTTTAGCAGTTATGGTGAATGGCGCATTGGTGGCTAGGTTGACTAATAGGGCACAAATGGAGGCTTTTGAAATTTCTTTGTTCTTGACCTGAAGTGCTAACAATTTATCAGCATAATATGCCCTATAAGTATCCCTATATGAAGTGCATCTAATAATTTGACTAATTATAGAGTCAATTTGACCTAATAAGGTCTCTAGGGAATTGATTGTTTGGATATGGTGGGGGGTGGTCTAAGTGAGATCCCTCATTATCCTAATTAACTCTTCAATTTCAAGTTTATTTCCCACAATGTTGTTAATTAAATCTCCTGACTGTTAGGGGGTTTTGGGGAACTATAGGAGGGTTAGGTGGAGGGATAGAAGGAGGAAAAAGAGGGTTTTGTGGAGGGTTAGGAGGAGGATAAACAATAGGGTTCTATGGAGGTTTAAGAGGGTTAGTAGGATGGGTTATAAAAAAAACAAATTACAACTAAAAATTAGGGTTAAATAATGAAAATAATGAAAAATTAGCATTGAAAAGGGAATATTTCTATCACTTACCTCTCTTACATCGTGGCATCATCGATCATCAGATTCATGGGATGAATTTTGTAGCTTCCTATTACTCTCTTGTCTATTTCACCCAAAATTCAATCAAAAAAGCTAGAGGAGAGCAAGGAAACTGGAATGCAAAATGAGGATTTTACATTCAGGTTTCGCTTTTTATTTTTTATGATACACATGTAACACAATCATGTTATTGAAAATGATAGTAACATGATCACATTATTTTTTAATATAATTTGATCACATTATGGCTTTGTAATCATCGAGCCATAATTCAAATAATGTGATCGTGTTAGTTAAATAACGTGATCTCATTCCCTGAAATGTCCACAGAAGTATCCATTTAACCCAATTGTCTTGCTTATTTGATACAAAACAATAGAGGTACCCCTCTAAACATTTTTTAACCACTTCTTTTTGTCCATTGGAATGGGGGTGGTAAGATGAGCTATGAGATAGATTAGTACCCAAATAGGAAAATATTTCTTTCCAAAAATTAGTAGTGAAAATAGGATCATGATCACTTACAATTATTTTTGAGGTTTCATGTAATTTTAGAACTACTTCAAGAAAAATAGTTGCTATTGTACTTGTTGTAAATGGGTGTGAGAGGGAACAAAATTGTGCATATTTTTTAATCCTATACACAATTACCAAGATAAAATGCTTACCTTCAAAATAAGGCAACCCTATAATTAAATCCATATAAACCTCTTCCCACTCTTGATTAGGAATTTCTAAAGGTTGTAACATACCTAGGGTCTTAACTATCTCACCTTTGTTTTGCTAGCATATCAAGCATTTTGCCACAAAATTTTGTACATCTCTCTTGAGTACTTTCCAAAATAATTTTCACCTGATTATGTGATAAGTTTTCAAGAACCTAGAGTGTCCCCCAATTAGAGATGCATGCAACTCTACAAGAATCTTATCCTTCAACGCTGAATCTTTGCACAAGTATAACCTATCCTTATACCATAGGGCATTCCCTTTCCTTTCAAATTTTTCATAGGCTATAGAACCTTGTTGGATATTCTAAATCAAAACCTGTTTATCTTTTTCCTACCTCCACTCTAACCTAGCTTCATATATCCAATCTACTTGCAACATAGACATTGCATAAATTAATACTTCTATGGATGTATCCCATCTAGATAGTGCATCTACTATTACATTATATTTACCCTCCTTGTATATGATTTAAAAATCATAACCCAATATTTTTGTTACCCACTTTTGTTGTTCCTCAGATGATAATCTTTGCTCTAAAAAGTATTTGAGACTATCAAGATCTGTTTTCACCTTAAAATGTCTACCTATTAGATAGGTCATCCAATATTTTACTACATGAAGAATAGCCATCATTTATTTCTCATATAAGTTTTTGGAGATTCTTACCTTTGAATTGATGAATCTCAAATGCAAGGGGTCTTCTTTATTATATTACTACTACTCCCAACCCTGATATATAAGTATCACATTCAATAATGAATGTCTTTGACAATTTTAGAGTAGTCAAAATTGGGGTGGTGCACATAGCTAAATTTAGTTGCTCAAATGCTTTAGTGGATACAACTTTCTAGTAGAAGGCATCCTTATTTATCAATGTATTGATTGGAACTACTATGCTACCATAACCTTTCACAAATCTCTGATAGTAAATTGTTAGTCCTAGGAACCCTAGGAGTTTTTGGAGAGTTTTGGGCATTGGCCAATCCACCATAGCTTAGATCATATGAGGATTAACTTTGACACCTTCATGGGATACAATGTGACCAAAGTAAACTACCTCTTGTACTCCAAAATAAAATTTGGATGGCTTCACATAAATCTGATGTTGTTTGAAAACTATCAACACTTATTTCACATGTTGCAAGTGTTGTTCCCATGTCTTACTGTAAATCAATATGTTGTCAAAGAAAACCAACACAAAGTTCCTTTAAAAAATCCTAAAAATAGTGTTCATCAAGATCAGAAAAGTAGATCATGCATTTTTAATACCAAAGCCATTACCAAAACCTCATAATGGCCTCATGAGTTTTAAAAGTAGTTTTGGGAGCATCTTCATCCCTGATTCTAATTTGATGGTACCTTAAATGAATATCCAATTTGATGAAATAAACAACACCATGTATCTCATCAAGTAAATATTCAATTATTGAAATAAGAAACTTATCTTTGATTATGTACTTGTTGAGTTCCTTGTAATCTAGGAACATCCTCCATGTGTCATCCTTATTATGCACCATGACCACCGGAAATGAATATGCTCTTTGATTGTGCCTGATGATCCCTCCCTCTAGCATTTCATGTAACATCTTTTTAATTTCACTCTTTTGTGCATATGGATATCTATATGGGCTGATATTTGGTGGTTAAATCCCTAGAAGTAGTTGAATGGCATGATTATGTTCTCTTTTCAGTGGTAGTCATTATGTCATGGCCTAAAAAATAGGTGGGTGGTCATCAAAAATCATCTATAGATCAAGATGTGTAGATTCCTTTATAGGTTGAACTTATATGGAACATAATCATGATATAAATCCTTTTGAACACTTTTTTAACATTTTTGTCATTTGATTTGAACTAACCAATTATGAATATTTTGCTCAAAATCCCCGTAGTTCAATTTTTCTACCTTCAAAATGAAAGCACATGAATAGTTATTGGAAGTTCATCTCAATTGTACTCAAAGTTGTGATCCATTAGAATCTCAAAACAATATATGCACCACCCATGGGAATAGAAAACATAGGATAATATAGACTGTACCTACCCATAACAAGTTTAATATTATGGCATTTCTGTGAATAATTAACTATGCCACCATTTGTAATCATGACCTAAAATTCTAGTGTTTGGTAAATGAAATAATTCAATCAAGTGGCCAACTTATGGTTGATAAAATTATGTGTGCTCCCTAAGTCAATCAACATTTTCACCTTATGTTTATTAGGCAAACCCACCACCTTAAGTGTTTGAGGAGTGTTAATACCTAAAAGTGCATGACAAGAGATTGTAGGTTTGGAATCTTCAGGTACCTCCTCTATCTCTTCCTCATAATCACTAAAGGCATCATCCTTTTAATCATCATTTTTGGATCCCTAAATGTTGAATAACTTCTTATTATCACATTTATGTCCTTTTCTCCACTTGATGTCACAATCGAAATGTAATCCTTTTGCATGCTTCTCTTCAATTTGTTGAGTAGTTAATATGGTAGATAGAGGAAACGATAGTATCAATATGATATCATAACTAAAGTGAGTGAATGGCTACTTCTTATTTGCTATGAAGTTTTCCTCAGCCCTATGTTCTATCATAATAGAATCAGAACCCTTAAGTAGTTTAAACATACATACCTCGTGTTGAATGTGGTCCTTGAGGCCTCCAAAAAAATAGGTCATTTAGTTTCTCATCAAAAATTATCTCCACACATAAAGATAGGTTTTAAAATTTATGAATATAATCCTTGACTAAACTAGCCTATCACAATTTTCCCAGTTGATTGATGTAATTCTCTGTCACACTATTTTTATAGTATAATTGCAACTCCTCTGTAAAAATTGACCGGGTGACATTAAGAGTCATCTTTTTTATTTTGAGCACACAATCATGGATACCAATTGAATTTTTTAGGTTCTAAATACAAGGATGACATGGTAACCTTCTATCCACATGGGATTTGTTGTAGATCAAAAAAACCTTCATTTGGTTGATCCAATTGAGTGGATCCTTTCCATCAAATTTATGCATATCTACCTTTGGTAATAGCTTTTGTTGTGGAAAGGTACTGGTATTTGGATTAGGCTGGTTGGGAGATCCACCTTGGTGGGGTTGTGTAATAGTGATATTTGGTTGATTTAGATGATGGTTTTGTAAAGCCATCATTGTATTTTCCAAACCATATTTTACGGATTTCATATTAGATTATATGCCTTACATCTCACTATGAATGCTTTGCACATTAGAGAACCCTAGTATAATGGATCGATTAACTCCCCCTTATGACTCGATATCTTCCTTATGAGGAGTTTTACCTGGGGTTTAGACACCCTTTCCTTAGCCCCTATTTTGTGGTCTTACCATAAAAGGGCTTGACAATGTTGATCTTGATTGGTACTTTTGACCTAACTTTGACCAAGAAATTATGTACTTATTTCAGCCTCAAATTAGAAACAAAAAATAACATACCCCAACTATATTTTTCTAATATTTCCAAAAATGTAAATAAATCTAAAAATTCCTTGAATTGTGCACTATAGAGAAAATTTATGAAAAAACCTAAAATGGAAATAATGTTTGAAAAATAGATCCAATTGAGCTAAAATTGTAATGGAAGCTTACTTGAATGATTTATCACCTCTATTTAAATAATTGGAGAGAAATTAACAACCATTTGTGAAGTATATCCAAATTATAAGATATAGGGTTTTTGACCTGATTATGGCCCAAATTGAAGCTCTTATACCAATTGTAAGGAAATTACTTCAACAATAAAAGATAATAAAAATAATAGATCATAATATAACTAAACTATAGTAATATATATGAATAAACAACAAGCCACTTCGAGGGGGCAACCTCCACAAGATTTAATAAGAGTAGAATTCACAATATGATAATAAACAACTACCCACAACCTCTTATATATAGTCTACTTAGGCCATGGTTACTCTATAGGTAGACCTACTAACCTAATTGAGTCATAGATAAATGTGATTTAACATCAAATAGGGATAAGTAAGCCACAAGTTGACTATTCCTATCCCAATACATGTGATAGGTTAGGGGCATAATAAACCATGAGAGCTATAGATGAACTGTAAGCTCCTACAGTTGTATGGGGGAATTATATGAGCACCCCAAAGGATTATCTTCCCCTCATGAAGAGTAATAGACTTATCTACTCAAAATTTAATATTTTTTATGCTTCTTTTTGTTTTAAGAAGATAATCTTCTCTACTCATATCACCAACCACGCATAATATTCTCTTTGTAGTACCTTGGTTCAATTACTGCTATGACCAAGTTATATAATGGAACCCACATACATATCCATGAGTTGTAAAAACTTTCCACTATGCCTCTCTCCTTTAACATTGACATTAATGATTTGAAGGTAAAATTAAATACATGTAAGGCCCTGGTTGCAAGGGACATGAAATTTATGTGATCCATGTTACCAGGAGCACAACAACCACTATCCTACTCACAAAAGAGGCCCAAAAATTGCCACAACTGCAAGAAAGTGTGAAAATAAATGATGTCCATAATCATAACCATCAACATCTTCTTATCAAGTAGTCCTATCTAGGTGAAAGGCACCATCTTCCATATTTTCACCACCTACTAAAAAAACTCAAAGTTTGACTTTATGGATCACCAACAAATGGATGCCAAAGATCATAGGCAAGTATAATCTACAACCATTGGGATTAACACCCAAAGAGATTGATCTAGAAGACTATTCAAGTCACTATTTTCATCGATAAAAGGTCAGCTATCAAGACTATAGCTGGTGGAGCCCTATTTGATGATGGAGGGGGACTCTACCATCATGTATGGTAATGGTATTTTATTAATTTCATAATTACACTATTTTCACCATATAATTATTTATGTACTTCTAGTTGTGATATGTGACAAGATGAGGAGCAATTAGAGAGGGCCACATGGTCCTCAGGCCACCACGTTTCCTGCCACCAATTCATTATTGTTTCTCTAAACCATAATCCAACCCAACTCACAATGAAACCCAACTTGCTTGACACCCCAACTCGGATGCCAACCCAACCCAAGTTCCAGCTCGATGATCAATTTTAACTACTTAACACCAACTTGTTTAAGTTGGTCAGACCAAGATCTTCTCTAACCAATCCTTGAGATACTCATGAAAAGGGTCATTTAATGTGTGGTTGAAACCATAGTCTTATATGGTAACGAAAGCCTATTTAAAGGTGTCATTAAATTTTTATCCTATGAATGTGGGATCTTATTATTCCCAAGATATGTTTACCAGGATATCTGAGGACCTTCAAGAATATTGTATAGTTTATATGAGGAGGCATCTCCATCTACGTAGAGGGGTCTATTGATCAGGATGTTATGCCACATTTTTAAATTATAGGGCTCATAGAACATACAGGTTGTTGGTAAAGTCATTAGAATGGATGTATGGAGAGAAGGTAGTTATCTAATTTTATTTACAATCACTAATATTAAGATGGAGGAGGTGATCGTGTAGGTAAGGAGGGATGGGAATCCAGCACGTGGGAATCTGTATCATGATGGTTGGGTAGCCATTAGAAGCCAGCCTATGGGAACCTATATTGCAAAGAATAGGAACCATTTTACAAATAACACAGATTGGATTCTATTTGCATCTGTGAATGGGTAGGGAATGGTATCTAGAACTTATGCCACTTATTAGCATGCTTGCAAATCCATGATGAGCCAAGGTGGTAGTTGTGTGAGGTCAAGTTCTGAATAGAGAAGCTCATTGAGCAAAGAGGACTGTCTATTTGGAAAATTGAGCTTGTGTGTATAGGTCACGGTGATGATCATTGGCCATAGAAAAATTATGTTTTGCTATTGTAAATGTATATTTATATATATACACATAGACACTCTGAGATTGGATGAGTGTAATGGTTGGCGATGAGGATAATAATCATTTAAAAAAGAAGCTTCTAGATACACTGCACAAGAATCTATAAAACTTGATGTTTTGGGTCCTTCTATGGAATCCATTGTTAGGAGATAAATGTTTATTTCCCTAAAGATATGTTACAATATAAATAAGATCTTTAAAAAATGCTTGTCTTTCCATATTCCTTTCCCTAAATTATTAATTTTTCATTAATTGTATTAGAGGTTTCCATGAGTTACTCAAATTAATCCCATCATCTTTACTCAAATTTTGAGGTGTATTTTCAATTTCAAGTGCCTCTCTTACTCTACGTTATTTCTAGTGATCCACATTTGCATTTAGCTTCATATCCTTAACGTAAATATGATGCTTAAAATTAAAAGAGTGTTATGTTAGTGCCAATTTTTTAATTCTTTCATGCAAAATGTCTCTATTGTGTTCCTTCAGTCAGATTTGTACTGACCTACCCATCTCTCCAATATATTATTTACCACATAAACATGGAATGGAGTAGACACCATCATATAATTTCAGATCTTGTGGGTCCTTTACTTTATCAAGGATATCTCTTAGAGTTTCAAGAGGGGTGAATTCAACCTTGGCATCCTTTTTTGCTAAAGTTCAATCAATTTTATATGTGACACCCTCTATGTACAATAGTTTGACCATGTGACTTAATTGATTATCTTTATTCCCTTCATTATTTTTTCTTATACTTTCTTGCAAAATGGCTCATTTGAATGAATTTTGTATTTTTATATCTCCATATCCATTAACATGAAACACCTTTTTTAAGTGCTCTGATTCCTATTCCAGATGGTCCTTATCAGACACCCTCACAACTCTTGTTGCCAAAGTATTTAAAACTATTATCTTCTGGGCAGAATGGTGGTGTGATTTATTTCCCAATTAGAGATATATATGTGTCTTATTCCTATATACCTAATGAGATAAGTACCCATCAATTTTCCTATCCACTAGCACATCCAAGAATAGAAGACCTATTTCTTCCTCCACCTCCATTGTAAATTGAATATGTTTTGATCTACTATTGAGATGTTGAATAAAATGATCTAGACTTTCTCTATCATATGGCCAACATACACTGCTATCATCCATGAATCTAAGCCACCATCTTAGTTTTTGAAGGGCTGAATGTAGATCCTCTTTTTTAAAATCCTCCATATATATGTTAGCTACTACCAATGATAGGGGAGATCCCATGGCCACACCTTTCACTTGTTCAAAATATTCACCTCTAAATGTAAAAAATGTATATTCTAGGTAAAGTTGAATTAATGTTTTAATTTCCTATGTGGTGTTTCTTCTAACTATTTCAACAGCATCCATAATCGAAATTCTAGTAAATAATTAAACTACATCAAAACTCACCAGGATGTCCTTATTTGTTACCTTCTCTTCTTTGATCTTGGTTATGAACTGAGCTAAATATTTAATAAAGGAGTTTGTATTTCCCACCAAGCTTTTTAACTTTTTGGCCAAAAAGAATGCTAAATTATAAGCTGGTCAACCTCTCATATTGACTATTGGTATGGCTCATTAGCATAGCGTATGGCTGAATTGACCCAGTTTAGGATGAAGATACGTAGCAAAAGATACGAGATGAATGCATCCATTTACCATTAGACATCGGTATGCTTGAAAATACTAGCCTTAATGATTATATATCAGGAGAAGTAATATTGAGCCAAAAGGGTTAAGAGTTTTCTTAGGCAAAACATTTGATGCATAATTAGCATTGATTTGACAAAGTTCATGAAAGGAAATGGCAGATCAAGTCTCAGCAATTCCATTTTGTGGTGAGAAGAATGCATACCTATGATTATTTATATGTGTGATATACAGTCTAGAATGAAAGAGTATGAAGACATACTCTTCTATTTGTAAAAATTGTTGAAACAAGACATGTTGGGACATCGAATTCACACTGTGTGAGGAATGACTATCTTTTTAAACAAGACAAAGACCTGAGCTGAAGATGTTAAGATATTCTTCCATTTTGCAAGAGTGATTATAGTATCAAACCCAATTTTGGTTTACACCTATTTTGAAGTGTGTATGATGCAAACACCTATTGTAAATACTAATCTCTTCTATTCTTGAATGGCATTGAATGATATACACTGCAGGAAAAACTGTAGGTATTATGCCATGTCATAATTACTTACAAGGTATTATGTATTAATGTGTGTTATTCGATTTAGAAAGGCTTTTAAGTCATGATAGAAGATATAGTCAGATATCAGTTTGTTTCCTTCTACTTTATATGGTTTTCAGTGAAGGAAGGGATATAATGTGATATCTGACCAAGACAGTATTAACAGAGACCAAGTCTAGTTATTTCCTCCTATGTGGTAGACAAGGGAAATATGTATATTGTATTGTTTTTATTACCTCTATTTGTTTTTTAACCTGGAGGGATATAGACAGTTGTAGAGTTACAGGGGTTGTAGGTCTGAACAAGACCTACAGACGCTACTGGTTATAATTATTGCCCATTTGTCAAAGTGCTATAGATACTCTAAATGGAGAACATATTGCCCGCATGCTTGGAGAGGAGTATAAATGTTGTTGATGAAGGACGATTGCCTCAGAGCCTTCACTATCAGATTTTAGCATTGATACAATTTTTTAGAATCCATATTAATGTAATTTTTAAATTGATATTTGCATATGTTAAATGGGTCAGGTTGTAATTTAAGCAATCCCAAAGACGTAGCCCAAATGATGAGTGAACTCTGTTATCATGTCTTGTGTCAAGTATTTCATTTTCAATTGATTCTACTTTATTTTAATTCAGTTCATGAATGAATTAAGGGAACATTATAAAAAATTATGGGAAGTTAAAATTTGACACAAAATAAGGAGTTTTTAATCAGGAAATGAATAGTCAAAGCTTTTATAAGCACTTTTGTTCATTCTCAGAATATCAATATCCGTTTATGAGAAACTATTTTACCTGGTTTATGGATTAGAGATGTACAAGTCATTGTTGGAAGATATCAGCAAAGACATCTATGAAGAGGAGGAGAAAGAGTTTTTCAAGAAATTATTGGAAGTACGATACAAAACATAAGTCACAAGGATATTTGTATAACTTCAAAAGGTGAAAAGTGTGAGACATAATATATTGTGTATAATATGGCCTCGACTAGAATGTCAAAGGCTTGTAGATGTTTAAAAGTCTCTTCAAAATCTAGAAATGAAAGGCCTTGAAGATGAAGAGTCAAAGCTTCCTCGTAGCTCTATAAATACTATGTTTTGTAAAAAATAAGAATGATAATTGATTCCTAATTTTTAATACATTAGTAGTGATCATAGAATTGTTTTCTTTGAAAGTGTTATTTGTTAATCAAAATATATGTGTGTAACATTTCATGTATTGGTTTGTATCTTCCTTGTGAATGTGTGTGTTATGTTTATCTAATGTGAATGCTTTGTATGGTTGAAACAATTATAAATACATGAACAATTATGATTAATGACTCTATACTAAGATACCCATGTTGTATGAATACATTCCTTGAGACTATTTAGGTCTTGTAGCAACATATCACAAACTACAACACTTATCATATCTTGATGTACTTTCACAGGGACCACTACTAACCCATCTGAAAGGACTAAAAAACCAAGTGTTTCATTAAATTTGAAAACAAATTAGGACAACCATATACCTATGAAACTTACATATTTCATACGAAAAAACACTTCTTCAAAAAAACACAATTACTAATAATAAAAATCAAATCCTAGACATTTGTATATACCACACAATTCACCACCATCCTAGACAATGACCAAAAACATGAATGGATTCATGAATTAAATATTTTCAACCAAAAAAAAACAAACATAGATTGAAAAAAATTAAAATCCAAAACCAATTTATGAAATCCAACACTTTAAAACAAATTCAATAAACCACAAACCCTAAAATCTCGAACAAAACTAAATCCTCTGCGCAAAAACTAAATGGGCACTCCACATAATTTATTCAAAAACCTATGCATTTTATTATCATAGCTTGCAAAGGCTTTAAAACACTAAAAACCTAATATTTAACTCTATATAGAGAGAGAGAGATTGATTTTACATCTAAACACTTGTCTTCAACAAAGCATTCATGTTGCAAATCCATATACGGTAAAATTAGACTTAAAAATCTCAATTACATACATCAATCAATCAAACAAATTTATTTTCGATGACAAAAATAATGTGGTCTGCATTAACAAATTATTTTGGAACACCAAAAAAATCAGACAATAGATATGCCAGGACCTATCGTCAACATCATCACACCGCGACAGGGCATCAATGTCGGCTGACATAAACAAAGTTGTCAAAGGCCGTTAATGGAAATTTAACATTTTTTTTCGGTTTTTTGTTTAAGAAGACTTTAGGTAAGTATTAAGTTTCGAAAAATACGTTACACATTGCCGTCTCAGTGGGTGTCCAAAGAAAGTTTATTTAAATTAATTAATAAATTGTCCTAAATAAATCATAAATAAATCGGCCAATAAAAACATAAATATTTTTTTTCGAAACAATAAAATTAGTCTTTTTTTTTAAATATATTTATAACAAAAATAATTATGATGCCATGTGTTAATACGAGATGTGCTTGGCAGGATCCCAAGGAACAATTATTTTTATATAAAGTATTGATAGAACGTTAGCATTTAAAAAAAAATTGACTCGAGGCAAACATTGAATTTGATAAAAAATGTTACCTATACCTATTCCATTGTGCCACCCCCAAAAAAAGTATTTAAATTAATTTAAAATTCACTCTAAATAAACTAAAAAATAATCCTACCAATTAAAAAAGAGAAAAAAGATTTTCCAAACAATAAAATTAATCTTTATTTTTTTATAATCATACAATGAATATTTGCAATGCTATATGTCATCACAAAATTTGATGAAATAATGTTTAATTATATCTAACCTTTTTTATATCCTAATTTTTAAGAAATTAATAAATGAATTTAACATAATGTAATTAATAATAATAAGATGTAACTAATGAGATGTAGATGAGTTAGTAAAGTGATTTGGTTATTTGAGACTCCACTCAAGTTTAAATATCACTAATGTTATTGATTTGTGTTTAAGAGGTCACTTACAAAGGATTATCTTTGAATATTTATACACTTTTTTATTTTTCTTATTTTTTTGGTGGAATTCGGAAAATTAAAAAATCACTTACAAAATATTATCTTTAAAGATAATGTAACAATGTTGTGCAATCACTAGGACCACTCAAACTTGATTTACTCCGTAATAATTTAAATTATGATTGTATTTAACTAAAATAAATAATTTAATGCTGTGGAAGAGCCTTAATAGGGAGTTGGGCCATAACTTGATTATTGAAAAAATAACATTTTTTTGGTCTACGTTATTGATCAATTTATAAAAAAACTCAAATAGGGTATTACTGTGAGCACCCAACCTTGACATGCAACAAAGTTATCTATTTCCAAATCTAGTTGAGAAATCCAACTGGTACAAAACAAAATAGAATAATTTTTAAACACGAATCTAAGATACAATAGAAACAATGAATATCATTAAAAGAGATCAAATACAAGCAAATAGCATAATCAGCTATCTACATCATTGATCTAATCTATCAAAAAAAATTATGTAAACACCTGTAGAGAAAAAAGAACGGAGTTCACCTGGTTATATATTTGGGTAGTGGGATGCTTTTCATTTTTGTAATCATCAATCAAATCTCCAGTCTTTTCACTAGATATAGCTTCTCTAGATTTGGAGTTTTAAAGAGTAAATAATTCCTTAGTAATGAAGTTCAATTTGAGCTTAACCCCAATTTGTCGTAGATGATAGGTGACCCTACAACCCTGAGCATCTTGGCTGCCCACAACCATTATAGTAGCTACTTTGCCTTCTCATGAATTATATGGACTGATACATGCCCGATCCAGAGCATTATTCAACACACTTACATTAGATGCACAACCTATGTACGTAATATATGAATAGTTGAAAAACACTCTTAGCGAATGTCTTTTACCAGTGATAGAATAGTTGTATTCTGGATGGGAAAATATTATGCAATCTTATGCCTTGACTTCCTTGATGAATGACTCCATAACTGCAGAATATGTTAAATAGTTCTGCCCATTCCCAGTCTTTTCACTCTTAACAGCAAGCGCATGATCCACTCTGGGGAGGCTCCTAATACCATCCATAATAAGTATCTCAATCTCCATTCTTAAACTGGAGTCATTTTGTGTATGTTTCTGAGCTGCACATTGTTAATAGTATCAATCACCAAGTGTAAAGAAAATCCATAACAAAATATACCAGATAGAAAAGGAAAAGAATCTATATAACCATAGTCTCACCAGCTCTGAGCAGCCCATGGGAACATGATACATTTCTAAAAGACCCACTTATATCTTCCTAAAGATAACAATGATTGAATTTTAAACTCAACTCTAGTGCAGACTGAAACAAAAGACCAAAAAATAATAATAAATCGCATTCGTTTGGCATGAAGGAGTTTTCAAATTTTAAAATAAGAAGAAGCGGGATATTATAAAATTGAAATCGAAATGGAAGTAAAAGTTAACGGAGGTAACTACAGACATCCGTGACCAGCTCAAACAATGATGTCAACTGAATCAGGTTATATTTTTTACTGTGATCGTTGTGCGGTAGACTATGCCAATTTGATGTTATGGTGATGTTGGCGGTTGTGGTGAGTTTGGAGGTGACTGGTTTGATTTGCATGCTAAGTCCTACTCAGGCGAGCTGACCCCAACATGCATGTAGTTTGTGCATGATGTTTAAGATCACCCTATAATTCTATGACCAAACCTAGCTACAAACTTCTGCAATATTCAAACCTAATTGTTCTCTATAGAATTCAAAGAACCAAAAAGCACTAATACTTTGTCTCACCATATTTCTCACATGTTTTGAATCTCTATCATCATGAGTGCAAGTTATATATAAAAAATCTAAAACATATTACAAACTTGAAATTTGTCCTTTCATCAAACTACCAAAAGACTACAACATTAAAATATCAAAATTATTTTTGATTGAATAACTAAATTTTAAACTCTACTTCTCACATGGACTAGACACTTTGTGTTCTTGTTTTATTAAGTTGGAGGCTTAATCAGTGGGGCAAAGCCCCGAGATTCATCTCACAAGAGACAATAAAAAAAGAATATTTTATCTGCACTCATTCTAACACTGACGTGTGGTCCTCTGCAGTTTTTGAAAATGACCACCATGAAATTTGAATGATTAAATTGGGCATAACTTGTATGATTCCACTAACACTCAGCTTTTATATATCACTCTACTGAAATTAAATTATAGCATTGTATGCAAAAAATTACTATACCATCCTAAAGGGTTGTTTGCATTTCTATTACCCTCTATCATTGCCCATAATTGTGAGAATGTGAGCTTATCTAAATAAATGTGAAGGGTGAAGGAATCCATCGTTATATATGCATACACAAGGCAACATAACTTAAACTGCATAGCACATACAAACCTCAATTTATATCAATCAAGGATTTTATACATATAAACTTATAGGAAGGGTGGAATATCTCAAGGTTAAATTGTTCAGAATACCTCCCAACAAGAATACTAAGATGTTAAACCTTACTACACTAAAACTTGTACATAGACATGAAACCAGTCAAATGCACAAAAATGGGGTATGAGATATATACATAGAATTCAATATTGAATATGTGTGGTGTGATCTAACATGTGTAAGTCTCCCATGGGTAAATAATTCCATCATTGTTACAATCAAAGAATGTAACATGATACTGAAGAACACTCATATTATTATGGTGGTGTCCAGGGGTTCCGCTTGTGTTTTCTGAATCCACTGCTGCAAGTGCTCTTAGGAGAACTATCACAATTTATAACAAATAAATTCAAAAAAAACTATTCTATGATATCAACATAGATCTTAGATCTTATATCTTTAGACTTTGATTACAATATAACTTGTCTAGTAGTAGCTCTTGATATAAATTTAAGAGCGATAATTAATTTTTACATGGATTTGGTAGTTGGTCATCTAGATTGTGATTGAAGCTGCATTCTACTATAATAGGTGCATTGGGAGCAGTTGTCTGCAGAGACTCATTTATATCCATATCAATATGAAAATCCCTTCTTCGATTCTATGTTTGTCTATCTCACCATGAATGATGTAGAGAGTTCTGAATTGATGAAAATTATATTGAGTGTATTTTATATAGAATAGATGTGTGGTGAAGGGAAATTATGCTAGGTGGGTATGAAGAGCATTGTTTTGGGTACACATGGAGGTTGAATTTGAAGACAACAAAGGGAGAGTATCATCTCACCCTCCATGACACACTTTACTGAATAATTATTCAAAATTATTTTTAAAATTGTGCAAATAATATGGAAGTCATGTCAATATCATCATTTTATCACAGTAAAATCTAGGAGATTGCATGAGTACGAGTACCCAATAATATATGCAGGTAGCTTGGACTTTCACATTCACCCATTCATAACCTCCTCATGCAATTAAAAAACTCCATCACAAGATCCATATGATGAAAAATAAATGCTACTTTTAAATTAGATAAGGAAAAGTCTTGGGGTTGGGTGGAGCAGTAGTAACTTTATCACACTATCTCATGTTAGGAGTCATAAAAGTTTCATTACATGAATTGTATAAGAAAAAATATGTTACTTTTAAATTAGAGAATGAAAAGTCTTAGGGTTGGACCTGGATGAGTACCAATTTTACTATGTCATTAGATATTGAGTCATAATGGATTCATCACATGAGTCATATGAGGAAAAAAATCACTACTTTTAAATTAGAGGACATGAGTCATAAGAGGAAAAAAACACTATTTTTAAATTAGAAAAGGAAAAGTCTTGGGGTTGGATGGAGAAGCATCAACTTCACCATGTTGTTCCGAACCTCATGATAGTGGGTTTTTTAAAATAAATTAGTTAAAAATATTTGAGAAAGAAATTAGTATATTTTTTATTTCTTTCAAATTAATATTAACTAAACAATTGTAGGTGTGTGCCTATATTACTATAAAGAACAAACTGAAAAGGAAAAATTAAAAAAAATGACAAACACAGTAAAACAAGTCTAAAAAATGTATATAATAGAGATTTTTTTTTTTTAGAGTTTATAAAATTAAATTTACATTTTTTAGACCTAATCTGTGGTTGTTTTTAGTAAAAAGTAAGTATATAATATATTAAGATTAGTCACTATCCCAAAAGTGCAAGTTACGCTGCAAGAAATGTAATATTTTTTGTTTTATTAAAGTGGGTATTTATAAATAAAAAATTTAAGTTGTATCTCTCTCGAAACGGATGTCATGTGACCCCATCTCAACTTTTATGCATAAAACATTTAGTAACAATAATTTGAATATTTCTATTAGAGGTGATAATGGAAAATGAGTTTGTGTGTTCCTTTATATAGTAATGGTTTATATAGTGAGGAAATGTTTGTTTCAAATAAGCTTGAACAATGGGGATGGGTAATGCCATACAAAACATAAAAGTAATGAACTATTTCAAGGGGAGTTGCACAGTGATGGTGGGGAAAATGACATGGTATTTCAAGTGATGGATTAGAAGAAGACCAAGTAGATACATTTGTTGTTGATGTTAGAACAAAACATTGTACTTATATATTCAAGCTTGTATCTTTCATTCATCCTTGATGCCGATATATCGAACCCTAAAGTAATGACCTCATACTTAAAAGCATATATAAACACCATACTTAGACCCATGAATGAAAAGGAAAGGTCATCCAGAACATGCAAATAGTTAAATATTTCAAGGTGATATGAGTAACAATGGTGAGGGGCAATGATAA
This sequence comes from Torreya grandis, assembly GCA_037957365.1. Lineage (NCBI taxonomy): Eukaryota > Viridiplantae > Streptophyta > Pinopsida > Cupressales > Taxaceae > Torreya > Torreya grandis. The sequence continues at coordinate 638,863 of JARHVA010003289.1, forward strand.
GGTATGTTTGATGATATTTTAAATCAAGGGGATAATATCATGACCAAAAATGGACTCAAGATTGATTGTGACAACAAACGAATAGCATAAAATTTGCCAATCAATCATAAATAGTCTTTAACATAATTCACCAACATGTTCAAAAAAGTCCACAAGGTACACCACTTCAAATGATTGTACAAGGAATAGTAGGGACATGTAAATCTTACTTGATAAGTATAATCAAACACACCCTGAATAAGCTTCTAGGAAAAGGCAAGTCTCCCATACTACTTCTTGCTCCAACTGGCGTTGCAATATTTAACATAAATTCATCAACAATACATTTAGCACTTCATATCTTTATCCAAGAAATGAAAGCACTGGAAGGACAAATGTTAACAACTTTCCAAGGAGAAATGAGACACATTCAATATGTACTCATAGATGAAATGGGTTTTATAGGGTCAAATATGCTCAATTTAAGATAAATAATCGATTACGTGAAGCACTTCCTCAGCAAAATAACAAAGACTTTGGTGGTTGCTTGATTATACTCATTAGAGACCTGATACATCTCCCACTTATAAATGACACTCCAATATATGTAGGGAGATCTATTGGGCACATATTATGGCAACATTTAATACATTTATTACATTAGAAATAAATTCTTGCCAATAGGGATGCACAAAATAAAAATACTATTCATAAATTTGTTAACAAACATCAAAGATGCAAACCCAATAGAAGAAGATTGGAATATGCTCATGTCAAGAACAACATCATTCATACCTCTAGAAGAACAAGAAGATTTTAAAATCTCTACACATTTGTATGCAAAAATTGTATTGGCAATAATGCATAATAAGAAAATGTTGAAATCACTTAATATGCCAATTGCTTTATGTAGAGCCGAACAAAGTAGATAAACAAACACATATAACCACAATGACACTTAGCTTGAGCTAGTTGTGCTTCTATGTAAGAAACAAAAAAATATGTTAGCATCCAATCTATGGGTGAAATTAGGATTAGTTAATGGAGCGAATGGAGAAATTGTTGACATGTCTACAACTGAAATTCAAAGCCACCTTTCCTACCCATCTATGCAGTTGTTGCATTCAAAAGATACTTTGGCCCCCCATGGGATGCAAAGAATCCTACACATGTACCAATTATTCCTATTACATGAGGTAATCATTGACATATACCTATAAAAATGGCATGGACTCTAACCATACATAAAACACAAGGAATTACACTCAATAAAGCAACAATTGATATTGAAGACATTGTTCACCAAGGCGTAATATTTAATGATGTATCAAGAGTATGTTCAATCAATGACATGTATATCTCTTCTGTATTTACCTTTGAATGCTTTGCAAGAATGAAATAAAATAAATATGTAAATTTTTTAATATCAAAGGAAAAAAGATTGACAAATTTACCTCTTCTACACCATTCATAAAAATTCTACCTTTGTAATTATTGTTATATACAATTAAAAGAGAGAAAGAGAGATATTTGTAACTATTGTTACATATAATGCATTTTAAAGCTTCAATACTTTTATCATTAATATATATTATAAAAATTGATAGAATATATATATATATATATATATATATATATATATATATATATATAAAGGTAATCAAAGAAATTGATAATTGAATTACATAATTTAAAATAAAAAAGATCTACAAGGTAGTGAAGAATAAATATAAAAAATTAAAATACTTCATCATTACAATAAATTAAATATGAACTATTTTTATTTAACTTCCAATTTTTTTTGCATCATGGGGATAACTGCTAGTTATATAAATACACGCTTACAGGGTGAGGCCATGTGATAGGCCCTAAGTGATTTCCCAACCCCCACCTAAATTCAATACCCCCTAAATTCTAGGGCACTGATTACCCTTGCCTTTACGCAACCGGCTAGGGATTATAGGGGGACTCGTCCATTTCAAATTAAAGTTAAATAAACTACAAGATGCTGGGCAATTAAAAATAAATATATAGATATATAGATATAAGTACTTGTCCATGGATGAAGAATATGGGCATTAAATATCAGCACCATACCGTGGTAGAGTAATATTTGAGCCCGTTTAAGCAGCTGCACTTTTTATCAATACAGGTTTTTGGTATATCTATGACCTTTTCTCTACAAGGATTAACACCTTTTCGTGAACAATGTTTAAAAGTGACCTTTATACCACGGAAAAACGTGGAATCGTGAGCTATAATTTAATTGAGCGGTTCCAGTTCAGACTTAAATACACACCTTGCAATTTTGAGCGTTCAAATAATGTTGAGTGTGGAATTTCCAGTTTGCCAGCTCAAAGTAGATTTATGAGCTGGATGGGCGAAATAAATGTTTTGCCCGTGAAAGCCAGACAAACTACCTACCATTATTTTTGTCGGACTTCCCAAGAGCGCTTCAACCGGCAGTGTAAGATGAAGCTGGTGCAAGCTTTCAGCTTTCTGTTGCTGCCAACAGTCACAAGTCTCTGTGTTTTGGCTCATTCCTCCAACTCCACATCAAAACAACTGTGCTTCACAACAATCTTTCAATTCGGAGCATCGCTTTTTGACACAGGAAACGCCGTCTTAGCATTTCCGCGTCAAGCTTTCCAGCCTACCAGGCCGCCTTACGCTTCCACATTCCCTGGTTACCCTGCCAAACGATTTTCAGATGGAAAGCTCATCATCGACTACTTAGGTATCATTTCTTCTTAATTATATTGTGTACAAGCCTTTAGTTTTTCCTTCTTCGCGTATTACAATGCTGCGTGGGCTTTTTTTCAGCGGATGCTTTCAAAATAAAACTGCTTCGTCCTTACCTGGAAAGTGTTGAGCCGACGAACAAAGCTGTTGGAGACTACAGAGGAGGAGTTTGTTTTGCCGTGGCGCTGGCAATAGCGCTGTCTGTGGAGGAGCTTAAACTGTCAGGGATAGGGCGCCACAACGTAACGTTGAATCCATTAACGTCAGATGTACAGTTCGAGTGGTTTAAATCTTTCAGCAAGCGCGTGTTGGAAAGCCGGCCGAATTCTTCAGTTATTGAATACACATTCATGCTTTTAGATTTGCTGGAAATGTAATTTTTTAAACGTCAGTGAGTGTTTAAATCAGGCGCCTTTCTTCCTAATCGAGAGGCGATTGCAAACGCGCTTTACCTTCCTGGAGAGTTCGGCGCAAACGACTACCGCGTTGGACTGCTGTCTGGTTTAAGCGTTACAGAGCTCAAGAAGAAAGTGCCTTCCGTTGTTCTCAAAATAGTCGATCTAGTCAAGGTCTTGTATATTTTTTCACGTTCCTAGTTTCCGTGAACAAAACGGAAAAGTATGGGCGCATTATATAATATGACTTGGTTTTTGTGATGCAGAAGCTGTATCGGGTCGGCGCAAGGAATTTTCTGGTGATAGGAGTTCCACCGCAAGGATGCAGCCCATTTTATCTGACGATGTTCAACGGAAGCAAAGACGAATTTAAGTGTTTGGCAGAAGTGAATGAAATCCATCTGTTACACGAGACGAAGTTGAAGATGGAATTACAGGATCTGCGTGGACAGTTGCGCGAGTCGAACATAATGTTTGCGGACTTTTACGGGGCGTTCATGAGCGTGATGAAGCATCCTGCAA